>JAHBMJ010005879.1:33126-110802 GCA_018398765.1 Chromera velia | reverse complement strand
ACAGAGAGAGAGAGAGAGAGAGAGAGAGAAGAGAAGGAAGAAAGGAAGGAAGGAAGGAAGGAAGGAAGAAAGAAAGAAAAGAAAGAAAGAAAGAGAGAGAGAAAAAGAGAGAGAGAGAGAGAGAGAGAGAGAGAGAGAGAGAGAGAAAGAGAAAGAGAGAGAGAAAGAGAGAGAGAAAGAGAGAAAGAGAGAAAAAAAGACAGAAAGAAAGAAAGAAAGAAAGGAAGAAACAAAGAAAGAAAGAAAGAAAGAAAGAAAGAAAGGAAGGAAGAAAGGAAGAAAGAAAGAAAGAAAGAAAGAAAGAAAGAAAGGAAGGAAGGAAGGAAGGAAGGAAGGGAGGAAGAGAGGAAGGAAGAAAGGGAGGAAGGAAGGAAGGAAGGAAGGAAGAAAGGGAGGAAAAAAGAAAGAAAGAAAGAAAGAAAGAAAGAAAGAAAGAGAGAAAGAAAGAGAGAGAGAGAGAGAGAGAGAGAGAGAGAAAGAAAGAAAGAGAAAGAAAGAGAAAGAAAAAGAGAAAGAGAAAGAGAAAGAAAGAGAAAAACAGAAAAAAAAGAAGGGAAGGATGGATGGAACAGAGCGAAAGCGAGACATAAAGAAAAGCAGACAGAGGACTGTCCCCCAGAAGCAACAAAGGAAGCAACAAAGGCACTCCACATGTCTTTTACATTTTCCTCTTTGGGGGGCGTACAACAAATAGTGGAAGGCCGACGGACGGACAGTCGTACTGACAGAGACACCCTTGACACTTCATCTGCTTTTGCTTTCATTTCATCCGTTCACGAAGAGTCACGCGCTTGAAATAGACAGAGGCACACACATGCCGACAGACAAGACTGCAAGGGGGGCCAGGAACACGGAAGCTCGCTCTTCACACTTCTACTCAGTCAGGAAGGAAAAGGAGCCGCGAACACGGGAGGAGAGGGCAAGAGATACACAGAGCAGAGAACGTGTTCCGGGCACACAGGAAGGTTGTCAGGGTCTGGGTGAAGGAGGCAACTTTGTTCTAAGCTCTAAAAGCACCTTCGGGTCAGATCACCACTTCCTCATAGACTACCAGGCTTTCTTTCTCCTTTCTCGCCTCGTTATTCGATCCGCCCCCGGCGCTTCTTCTCAACATCTTAGGGCAGCTCCACCCTTACATGCATATTTTCCGTGCGTGCGTCACAGGGCTGTGATGACGGGTATGAGGGGTTGGGGGTGAGGCGGGGAAGTGCCTTCTGTATTTGATCGACTGCCGGACTGACCAATGGTACGCATACTCCACTTGTGAAGCCGCCGTTATCCATATGAGGACCACGATCAAAAAGAATGTCACTCCTGCAAACATAAACGAAGCCTCAAATAATCTCTCGGCGATTCTACGACATCTTCTGAGAGAAGGAAAGTGAGAACTGACCTCTTCTGATTGTCGACATTGTGCCAATTTGTTTTCCCTTCCACCAACGGAGACCCCTTCTGCGTCTAACCGAAGCTCAACAGGACGGTGACAGACTGCACCTCTTTCTCAAATGCGCAGGACCTCTGCTTCAACTGCAGAGAAGACAACACTGCTTGGCCGGTCGGGTGAGACACTCCGCGGTTTCAATCGGAGGCTGTCTGAAGCTGACCTACTGTCTGGAGCAGTTAGTTGGGAAGTGCCACCGTGATCAAGACAAGTTGCAGAAAATTCGTGGAGTGCAGACTGACCCTTCACTGTCGGAAGGTAACGATCGGTGCGTGACACTGTTGGTTTGGAATGATCTGGAAGCAGGGAGTCAGCTATAGTCTCAGTGATGATCGCCCCTGCCACCCTATTTGTGACGTCCCCAAACTTCGTGGTGGTGGTAGGCAAATTAAATGTGGGGGACGGGGGGGACGTCCCCCGACGTGGCGGTGGTGGCGGGGCTGGGCATGGGACCGGCGGGCGGGCCGATCAACTACCGTCACGCAGCTAGGTTCAAATAAGGCGGCGGCGGTGGCCGAGGGTCCGCTTGGAAGGGATACGCACCGTCCCCTTTCCTGGACCGGTGTCAGGGGCGATGGCAGACAGGCAGGCAGCGGCAGACAGGCAGACAGACAAGAAAGAGAGCAGACGATGGTAGGCGGAAAGAAAAAGAGACAGACAGACACATACCTAGTCTAGACTCTATACTGTCTGCCGTTCCGCTATCCTTCCTGGCTTTCTACCGTGACCATTTATCTAGAGTCCGGTTTCAGCCGGTTCTAGTCAATATGTGCCCTCCCGGATCCCCGGCTCCGCCATATAGGCTAAGCTAACAATCCGAGCAGGCACGGGCCTACCACCCCCCACACACACCTGCCACCGCGTGTCACAGGGATATGCGATCCCAACTAAAGAACGACTAGCTAGCATGTTTCCGGGCTGGGATACAGGCCGGATTCAGTCGTTCCTCGAGAGGGTAGGTGGAAAAAAAACGTTCGCTCGCCGATTGGATTACTACGACTTCTCTTTTGACAGAGGAAAGTCTGTGACGGGAGACCTCTTCTTCACTTTCTTCACAGTTTCCGTACCATCTCTGGTCATTTCCCCTTTTTTTCTTTTTCCCAGCTACGTCCGTCCGCGCCCATGTGCGCGCGTCAATGTTGTTCTTCCGGCTTCCGGGTCCTTGAGTTCAGGCCCGGCCAGCCCGCTTCGCACATACCCATTTGTTCCGACTGGACCTCAGTTCGAGACTTCGCTATACTCTGCTCAAACTGCCACTCCAGACTCCACACGGTCTGCCGTTCCGCTGTCCTTCCTGGCTTTCTACCGTGACCGTTTGTCTAGAGTCCGGTTTCAGCCGGCTCTAGTCAATATGTACCCTCCCGGATCTCCGGCTCCACCATATAGGCTAAGCTAGCAATCCGAGCAGACACAGGCCTACCGCCCCCCATACACACCTGCAGCCGCGTATCGCAGGGATATGCGATCCCAACCAAAGAACGACTAGCTAGCATGTTTCCGGGCTGGGATACAGGCCGGATCCAGTCGTTCCTCGGGAGGGTAGGTGGGAGAAAAACGTTCACTCGCCGATTGGGTTACTACGACTTCTCTTTTGACAGAGGAAAGTCTGTGACGGGAGACCTCTTCTTCACTTTCTTCACAGTTTCTGTACCGTCTCCGCTCATTTCCCCTTTTTTTCTTTTTCCGCGCTACGTCCGTCCGCGCCCATGCGCGCGCGTTTATGTTGTCATTCCGGCTTCCGGGTCCCTGAGTCCAGGCCCAGCCGGCCCGCTTCGCGCATGCCCGTTTGTTCCGACTGGACCTCAGTTCGAGACTCCGCTATACTCCGCTCGAACTGCCACTCCAAACTCTACACGGTCTGCCGTTCCACTGTCCTTCCTGGCTTTCTACCGTGACCGTTTGTCTAGAGTCCGGTTTCAGCTGGCTCTAGTCAATATGTGCCCTCCCGGATCCCCGGCTCCGCCATATAGGCTAAGCTAGCAATCCGAGCAGGCACGGGCCTACCGCCCCCCACACACACCTGCCGCCGCGTGTCGCAGGGATATGCGATCCCAACCAAAGAACGACTAGCTAGCATGTTTCCGGGCTGGGATACAGGCCGGATCCAGTCGTTCCTCGGGAGGGTAGGTGGGAGAAAAACGGTCGCTCACCGATTGGGTTACTACGACTTCTCTTTTGACAGAGGAGAGTCTGTGACGGGAGACCTCTTCTTCACTTTCTTCACAGTTTCCGTACCGTCTCTGCTCATTTCCCCTTTTTTTCTTTTTCCCCGCTACGTCCGTCCGTGCCCACGCGTGTGCGTCAATGTTGTCTTTCCGGCTTCCGGGTCCTTGAGTCCGGGCCCGGCCGGCCCGCTTCGCGCATGCCCGTTTGTTCCGACTGGACTTCAGTTCGAGACTCCGCTATACTCCGCTCAAACTGCCACTCCAGACTCTACACGGTCTGCCGTTCCGCTGTCCTTCCTGGCTTTCTACCGTGACCGTTTGTCTAGAGTCCGGTTTCAGCTGGCTCTAGTCAATATGTGCCCTCCCGGATCCCCGGCTCCGCCATATAGGCTAAGCTAGCAATCCGAGCAGGCACGGGCCTACCGCCCCCCACACACACCTGCCGCCGCGTGTCGCAAGGATATGCAATCCCAACCAAAGAACGACTAGCTAGCATGTTTCCGGGCTGGGATACAGGCCGGATCCAGTCGTTCCTCGGGAGGGTAGGTGGGAGAAAAACGGTCGCTCGCCGATTGGGTTACTACGACTTCTCTTTTAACAGAGGAAAGTCTGTGACGGGAGACCTCTTCTTCACTTTCTTCACAGTTTCTGTACCGTCTCCGCTCATTTCCCCTTTTTTTCTTTTTCCGCGCTACGTCCGTCCGCGCCCATGCGTGCGCGTCTATGTTGTCATTCCGGCTTCCGGGTCCCTGAGTCCAGGCCCAGCCGGCCCGCTTCGCGCATGCCCGTTTGTTCCGACTGGACCTCAGTTCGAGACTCCGCTATACTCCGCTCGAACTGTCACTCCAAACTCTACACGGTCTGCCATTCCGCTGTCCTTCCTGGCTTTCTACTGTGACCGTTTGTCTAGAGTCCGGTTTCAGCTGGCTCTAGTCAATATGTGCCCTCCCGGATCCCCGGCTCCACCATATAGGCTAAGCTAGCAATCCGAGCAGGCACGGGCCTACCGCCCCCCACACACACCTGCCGCCGCGTGTCGCAGGGATATGCGATCCCACCCTCTTAAATCCTTGATTAGCTACCACTCAATCTGGCATGCCCCTCTTACAATTTCTATATCTTCCCCCCTCTTCACGTTACCTTAAGTGGTGTTATGCAACGTCTCAACGTTCTTTATAGAGGTGATGCGCCTGAAATGATAGGGTATAACTTACATGATAGGCCCACCAACACCCAGCCATGTGAAAACGGGACCATGTTGACTCTAACACCAATTCCAACTCCAAATATTTTTAATTTTTTTCAGTTAATTAAAGTAAAATCATAATAATTCCTGATGTTTAAACCATGTAAAAATATTTGTAAACATCTTTTTAAATTATAACATGTGTGCTAAATCTATTTATATGTCCTCATATTTTTTTTGTAGCAGCTAGTGTAGGGTAGTGTACTACTACTAGTAGTAAGATCTTGTATATTTGTACTAGTATATCTATACTAGGATCTAGACTAGGATTTAGTTACTCGATCACATATACATCATAATGTTTTTTAAAAACCTTTTTTCAAAAGCTTCAGAAGATTGACTTAAAATAATTTACGCGATCAGAGTTAGTAAGAATTTTTTTTTAAATCAATTTTTTTTTTAGTTCCTACTTTTCCCTAAGGCTATATATCTATACTCTGGCTCTATTGTACTACATTGTACTCTATTGTACTCTAACTTTGAGTCGATCATAGAAGCATGATAGTGCTGCAAGACTGTTTTTTTGTATGATCCCGGAAATGCCATAGATGAGAAACTGCTCCTTATACGGCTGCGCAGATACACAGACGCGTACACACACACACATACAGACACATACACACATATACATACACACATATGCACACACACACACACACACATATATACATACACATACATACACACACACACACACATATATATACACACACACCGACTCACACACAACCAACTCACGCACACACATACACACACACATACACACACACACACATATACATACTTTTAGTGTTACCTTAGAAATCGCGTTACTTCAGACAGCTGTAACATATGTCCTAACCGTCTCCACACTGTGCTAATAGGCGGCAGCACTGTGTTCAGTGGAAGAGCAGTCCTTCTACTCGAAATCTCACATGCCTGTATCTCAGTACGCATGTATAGATAGACGGACACATGCTAATTCGATGCCAAATACACGTACGGCACGAAAAATCAATAAACCTCGGCATGGCTCAAACACCACCCCATGAACGATCGGTCGCGCGTATAATTTAAAATCGTCCTGGCATAAGCCGCAGTACCAATGTGCATACTTTCAATCCTGACATGCCAGACAAGCAACCGCAATTCCAACATACAACATCATGCATATATATAGACATACACATACACATACACACACACACACATATACACACACGATACAGACACAAACACAGACATAGACATAGACACAGACACATACACACACCTACTTTCAAGCAGACTTTGAGGAGAGTGTCTACCTTTCTGCCTACAGTTCTGCTTAAAAAACAAACCGCACCTTGCCCCTGAAGGTAAGACAATTGCCTACAGGTGTATTGTGAAAATCTCGAGTTTTTGGCCAAACGCCGCCTCAAGAATAGGCATAAATAGTGTTACCTTAGAAATTGTGTTACTTCAGACAGCTGTAACGTATGTCCTAACCGTCTCCGCACTGTGCTAATAGGCGGCAGCACTGTGTTCAGTGGAAGAGCAGTCCTTCTACTCGAAATCTCACATGCCTGTATCTCAGTACATATGTATAGATAGACGGACACATGCTAATTCGATGCTAAATACACGTACGGCGCAAAAAATCAATAAATCTTGGCATGGCTCAAACACCACCCCGTGAACGATCGGTCGTGCGCATAATTTAAAATCGTCCTGGCACAAGCCGCAGTACCAATGTGCATACTCTCAATCCTGACATGCCAGACAAGCAACCGCAATTCCAACACACAACATCATGCATACATATAGACATACATATACATACACACACACACACACACACACACACACACACATACACACACACACACGACACAGACACAAGCACAGACATAGACATAGACATAGACACATATACACACCTACTTTCAAGCAGACTTCCAAGAAAGTGTCTACCTTTCTGCCTACAGTTCTGCTTAAAAAACAAACCGCACCTTGCTCCTGAAGGTAAAACAATTGCCTACAGGTGTATCATGAAAATCTCGAGTTCTTCGCCAAACGCCGCCTCGAGAACAGGCACAATTAATGTTATCTTAGAAATCGCGTTACTTCAGACAGCTGTAACGTATGTCCTAACCGTCTCTACACTGTGCTAATAGGCGGCAACACTGTGTTCAGTAGAAGAGCAGTCCTTCTACTCGAGATCTCACATGCCTGTATCTCAGTACGCATGTATAGATAGATGGACACATGCCAATTCGATGCCAAATACACGTACGGCGCGAAAAATCAATAAACCTCGGCATGGCTCAAACACCACCCCGTGAACGATCGGTCGCGCGTATAATTTAAAATCGTCCTGGCACAAGCCGCAGTACCAATGTGCATACTCTCAATCCTGACATGCCAGACAAGCAACCGCAATTCCAACATACAACATCATGTATACATATAGACATACACATACACACATACACACACACATATATACACACGACACAGACACAAACACAGACACAGAAATAGACAGATACATACACACACCTACTTTCAAGCAGACTTCGAGGAGAGTGTCTACCTTTCTGCCTACAGTTCTGCTTAAAAAACAAACCGCACCTTGCCCCTGAAGGTAAGACAATTGCCTACAGGTGTATCGTGAAAATCTCGAGTTTTTGGCCAAACGCCGCCTCGAGAACAGGCACAATTAGTGTTATCCTTAGAAATCACGTTACTTCAGACAGCTGTAACATATGTCCTAACTGTCTCCACACTGTGCTAATAGGCGGCAGCACTGTGTTCAATGGAAGAGCAGTCCTTCTACTCGAAATCTTACATGCCTGTATCTCAGTACGCATGTATAGATAGACGGACACATGCTAATTCGATGCTAAATACACGTACGGCGCAAAAAATCAATAAATCTTGGCATGGCTCAAACACCACCCCGTGAACGATCGGTCGCGCGCATAATTTAAAATCGTCCTGGCACAAGCCACAGTACTAATGTGCATACTCTCAATCCTGATATGCCAGACAAGCAACCGCAATTCCAACACACAACATCATGCATACATAGAGACATACACATACATACACACACACACATACACACACACACATACACACACATACACGACACAGACACAAGCACAGACATAGACATAGACATAGACACATATACACACCTACTTTCAAGCAGACTTCCAGGAAAGTGTCTACCTTTCTGCCTACAGTTCTGCTTAAAAAACAAACCGCACCTTGCTCCTGAAGGTAAGACAATTGCCTACAGGTGTATCGTGAAAATCTCGAGTTCTTTGCCAAACGCCGCCTCGAGAACAGGCACAATTAGTGTTACCTTAGAAATTGTGTTACTTCAGACAGCTGTAACGTATGTCCTAACCGTCTCTGCACTGTGCTAATAGGTGGCAGCACTGTGTTTAGTGGAAGAACAGTCCTTCTACTCGAAATCTCACATGCCTGTATCTCAGTACGCATGTATAGATAGACGGACACATGCCAATTCGATGCCAAATACACGTACGGCGCAAAAAATCAATAAATCTTGGCATGGTTCAAACACCACCCCGTAAACGATCGGTCGCGCGCATAATTTAAAATCGTCCTGGCACAAGCTGCAGTACTAATGTGCATACTCTCAATCCTGATATGCCAGACAAGCAACCGCAATTCCAACACACAATATCATACATACATATAGACATACATATACATACACACACACACACACACACACACACACACACATACACATACACACACGACACAGACACAAGCACAGACATAGACATAGACATAGACACATATACACACCTACTTTCAAGCAGACTTCCAGGAAAGTGTCTACCTTTCTGCCTACAGTTCTGCTTAAAAAACAAACCGCACCTTGCTCCTGAAGGTAAAACAATTGCCTACAGGTGTATCGTGAAAATCTCGAGTTCTTTGCCAAACGCCGCCTCGAGAACAGGCACAATTAATGTTACCTTAGAAATCGCGTTACTTCAGACAGCTGTAACGTATGTCCTAACCGTCTCCACACTGTGCTAATAGGCGGCAGCACTGTGTTCAGTGGAAGAGCAGTCCTTCTACTCGAAATCTCACATGCCTGTATCTCAGTACGCATGTATAGATAGACGGACACATACCAATTCGATGCCAAATACACGTACGGCACGAAAAATCAATAAACCTCGGCATGGCTCAAACACCACCCCGTGAACGATCGGTCGCGCGCATAATTTAAAATCGTCCTGGCACAAGCCGCAGTACCAATGTGCATACTCTCAATCCTGACATGCCAGACAAGCAACCGCAATTCCAACATACAACATCATGTATACATATAGACATACACATACACACATACATATTAGGATATGCCTCGCTATCCCTGTCCCAATCTTTGTCCTTCCTATTTTTTGAGCTCTCCTTTCATACGTACATATGCAGAGAGCTTGGTCGTTCACATCGCAAGCAAGGTGATCGACGGTGACGGCGACGGAGACAAAACACAGGAGGTCATCAGCGGGGAGAGATGGGCGGCGATATTCATAAAAAAGTTCACGCTTCACCAATTTGTAGATTTCTTAAGCATCCTGCTGGTAGCTATCTTTGGAATGATCCTCCACTTTGGCGCTCCCGATACTGCGTTCGGCAAAATAGAAAGCATGACGTTTGTGAACTCGATAATGGTCATGATTGTCGAGTTCTGGCTTGAGTTCCTTCTCACACTCGCCATGCCTGTAGTGATTGCGGACGCAGATTTCTCTCCTTTCCATGTCTTTGAGGAAGTGAACACTGCCCGTGCATTGGTTCTTCCGCTTGCTGCCTCTACCTCGCGACACTCGTTTTCTTCTTCCTTGAAATGTCTATGATCCCCGTGTTGAGTTTCTTTTGATCGATGCATCGAAATTGTAGCCGCAGAGAAGGGAATCTGTACCTGTGTATGGGCATGCCTTTTGAATTTGCAAAGAAATGATTCTCCTGACTCCGATGGATGGCAGATCTGTGACATGTGTTTTGACGACTCGGAGAGAGTTCCTCTGAATTGGAAGAGCAACTTTTCTATTTTTCGCAGTGTTATGAATGTGCATGTACACTTTGCATAACTTTTCATGGATGATCGAAATCTGTCTGAATGATATCCTTCTCCTGCTTCCCCCGTGGGACTCAGCGACAACAAGCAAAGAGAAAAGAAGCGAACAGGGCAAAGGAGGGGAAAAGGGAAGAGGGAACAGGAAGAGAGGGGAAGAAACCTTCAGCTTGAGTCTTTGTCTGATTGTATGGACTCCTCTGATGTAAAGACTGTCTCTCTGTGTCTATCTCTCTATCTGCACGACCTCCACCTGCGTCATACTTTCTAAGAGCTGATCTATAACAGCTGAAAGGGACGGTATGTCTCTTGCTATATGTAAATAAACATAAATAATTGCAGGAGGCTATAATATTTTTTAAAGTATTTGTTAAAATATTATAATAGCAGTTCTAAAGGACCGTATTTATTGAATTACTTTTAAAAGAGTCGTCAGTTATTATCCAGTCTTATAAATAGCTTTTAAGAATCTCCTTCTTTAATCTGTTTTTCTATCTCTCTCTCTATCTCTCTCTTAAAGCAATCTATCAGAAGATGTTTTGACCTTAAAAATGTCTTCCAACGTTTATTCAGATGCTTAAAGCATAGCTGGAGCTTCTTTTTTATCTGGTGAGACAACTGTTAGTACAAAAGAAGTCCTGTGGTCGTTTTCTTCTTTTTAGGTATAAAGAAAAAAAGAAAATAAAGAGATTAGCCTACAGTCACTCCACGTTATTAACATAATACTATCAGTAGATAGATGTTCAGCCATCTCAGTAAGTTCATCAGGGAAGAACTTTCTCAGAGGGTACTCCAAAAAAATATTTTTGTTTTTCTCTCTAAGCACTAACTTTGCCTTTAAAAGGATATTATCAATCCTTTCCCCCTAGAAACTGTTTAAGGTATATAATAGAAGGACAGGTAGCAGGCAGGTTTTTTCTTTCCTAGGCAGTGGAAAACCTTTTATAGTATGAAAACATGAATACAAATATTATGAGGATAGACGTAATTATAGATGGTGAAAAAAAAAAGAGCTCTAGATACTGTTAGAGCCCCTTTAAGTCCAAAAAGATATGATAACCATGGAACTTTATAGAATATCTAAAACACCTATGCCCATACCTACACAGCCCGCCCTATTAGTAAAACGCCCCCCTTGTTAAAGTTGGTACTCGATCTCTCCCCTTTTTCTCTCTTTTCTTCAGTAGCCCATCAATGTAAATGCTACAGACAGGTATAAATGGCCTTGTTCTAGCCTTTCTAAAAAGGGGGCAGTGATTGACAGTATATACCATTTTTTCTCTAATGTAGATACTCCTTCCTCATCTATCCCAGGGTATGGCAGTCTGTCAACCACGGGATAGGTACATAAGAGTTTGAATAAACTTGCCTATCATATGCATGGGTGGTGGTGTTTTGACCTTTTACGTACCTGGGGGCGACTGAGTTTTATAGTTAATACGCCTAGGGACGTATTTTCTTATTAGAGTATAGCCTGTCATTCTTATTGAGCTTAAGAAAACTCTCAAAAAGAATCGACCCTAAAAGTACTAGGATCAAAATATGGGATATAAATAGTAGACAGTATATAACTTTAAGGATATGATGAGCAAAGGGGGCTTTAGTCTCATTTTAACATGATTGCCTTACCCCTTGCTAAGTAGCATAGTGTCACTCTATATAGAAGAAATATCATTCTATTATTTTAAATGTCATTAGTGTAGGGAGCTAGGCTAGGCTTAGGATGACATTTTTGATGCTTGTAACACTATTTTCTTTTTTGGGGGGGGGATAAATTCAAAAATTGGCCCCCCCGCTATTTTAGGAGAATAGTTTTATATTATATTGAAATAAAAAATTAAGCGTCATAAGTGTCATTAGTATCACTTTAAGCCTCAATGCAGTATTAAATTAAGTGATACTTCAAAAAATACGGATCCAAAACTGTTATTAAGGTCTTATTGTTTAGTTTTATCCCTATTCATACACCAGACAAGGACGGGAGAAGTATGGCAACTGATACCAATGGAAATCATTCGGCAATGCCGGTCATGTCAATATCTTGTGTAGTATGACTGCTAGACAGATTCAACACGGGGTACTCAGTACTCAGGACTACGAACCGACAGCTTCTCAACAAGTATGCTACTTAGTACTGAGAGATTCTAGACTCCTTAACGTGGGCAAAAAACTGTATCCGATGGATGATCCGTGGCATCTCATCGCCGATTATCCTTTGTGCTTGCCTGTACTCCTTCATAAAACGCAAACACCACAGGATACTGCAAGGGTGGTCGTATACCCAAGGTGCCTTCTGGCGAAACTGAAAAGCTGTCACCTCTGGTGGTATCGAGACAGAATCTCTGGAATCGTTGCGGAGACTCGATACCATTGAGTAGCTGCAGAAAGCGATGCACCGAGGGCAAACATCATACAGACATGCGTACGATCACCTCAAAGAAAAGGGGAGAAGGCAAACAGAGAGGGAGGAGGTGAAGAAGAGGACCATGGTGGAGAGGGAGGCAGGGAGGAAGGAAACATGATGATCGCAGACCGTTGTTTTGATCCTCCCTGCTCAGACCTAAAACAACACATGAAAAAAAATGCATAAAAAGACGACTTTTCGAGGATCTAACTGTCGGAACTCGTTCGAAAAAACATAGAGACTACAGAACAACACAGCTTTGAATGAATGGATGGCTAAAAATCTTCTCTCTGTGACGTCCAAGAAGCTTTCTGAAGTCTCATGTTTTCGTATGTATTCAGGCCTCTGTTGCCCACCGTTGCTTCTTTCTTCTTTAAATTTGCAATCTCTTCCCTCGCACCCTCTACACACATACAATGGAAAGTCACACTAAAACAGCACATCTTCACAGACTTACATTCAGATCCCGGCTCCGTTCTTCAGGTGTCTTCTTTATATTTGAAACGTGTGACCTGCACACATATACAGCAGAATACATTAGCATGCATTGATCAATCTATGCATGCGTTAATTTGGATGCACCATGCACTCGGTCGGCCCGACATCGCCCCTGCTACCCTATTTATAACATCCCCAAACTTCGTGGTGATAGTAGGCAAATTAAATGTGGGGGACGGGGGGGACATCTCCCAATGTGGCGGTGGTGGCGGCAGGCCGATCAACTACCGTTACGCAGGTTCAAATAAGGCGGCGGCGGTGGCCGAAGGTCCGCTTGGAAGGGATATGCACGGTCCCCTTTCCTGGACTGGTGTTAGGGGCGATGGCAGATAGGCAGGCAGCGGCAGACAGGCAGACAGACAAGAAAGAGAGCAGACGATGGTAGGCAGAAAGAAAAAGAAACAGACAGACATATACCTAGAAAACAAACACACACTCTCATGCAGACTGATAAAGACAGAGGGGCATTCACAAAGACAGACCGCCATAGACACTCTCAGAGTGAAGTGCGCGCGCATATAAGCAGACACATGCAGAAGTATACATGAAACTCACGTTTTCCAAGGTTTCTCCTAGATTAAAATGTTCAAATGCCTGCAAGCACATACGGGAACACACATTGTGGTTACGCACACATATCTATGCATACACACACAATTTTATATACATACACACACACACACACACACACACATACTCACTCATTTACTCACTTACTCACTCACTCACGCAAGGAAAAGAGCTGAAGCGAGCTAAAAAGAGAGACAGGAAGATAGACATAAATATCTATACCGATCTATACAGTTATACATAGTGTGCATACATGCCGTGCAATCGGTCTATATGGGAGGGTGCACATATTTGAGAAGATATACCTGTTTGCCTCTCCACTCACTCACATGCAGGCACATAGGCCATACATAGAGATCATGACATTTTTCTTTTAGAAAAGGAGTAAAAAAAGCCAGATCACAGACCGTTGTTTTGATCCTCCCTGCTCAGAGCTAAAGCAACATATGAAAAAAAATGTACAAAAAGACGATCTTTCAAGGATCTAACTGTCGGAACTCGTTCGAAAAAATATAGACACTATAGAACAACACAGCTTTGAATGAATGGATGGCTAAAAATCTTCTCTCTGTGACGTCTAAGAAGCTTTCTGAAGTCTCATGTTTTCGTATGTATTCAGGCCTCTGTTACCCACCATTGCTTCTTTCTTCTTTAAATTTGCAATCTCTTCCCTCGCACCCTCTACACATACATGATGGAAAGTCACACCAAAACAGCACATCTTTGCAGACTTATATTCAGATCCCAGCTCCGTTCTCCAGGTGTCTTCTCTGTATTTGAAACGTGTGACCTGCACACATATACAGCAGAACACATTAGCATACATTGATCAATCTATGCATGCGTTAATTCGGACACACCATGTACTCGGTCGGCCCGACATCGCCTCTGCCACCCTAGTTGTGACATCCCAAAACTTCGTGGTGGTGGTAGGCAAATTAAATGTGGGGGACGGGGGGGACGTCCCCCGACGTGATGGTGGTGGCGGCTGGCCGATCAACTACCGTCACGCAGGTTCAAATAAGGTGGCGGCGGTGGCCGAGGGTCCGCTTGGAAGGGATACGCACGGTCCCCTTTCCTGGATGATGATTGAGGTTTTTCTGGATTTCTGGACCGGTGTCAGGGGTGATCAGTGATGTGGCAAAAAATTAAGTGCGGCGCGCCATGGGCGCCGACGCGCGCGGCCGGGCGCGGCGGAGACATGCGGAGCCAGCTGCATGTGCGCCGCCGCCCGCCGCCGCAGCTAGCGATCTGACACGTACATCTTCATCTTCGCGATCATCTTCACATGCACCTAGCTCGATCACATATAATTACACCTCACATCACCTCATCAATACCTCATCATCACCTCACCAGATCTCACCAGTGCCATGCACTAAGTGCCAGCTTTCGTGAGAAACAGTCTCGATCTCAGCATCCCTCGGTAGAAATTGTCCTTAGGAGACCTAGAATTTGTCATCTTCCTTGCTACTTCCCACCTTTCTTCCTCTCTGGCTGCTGTTGCGGTCGAAACACGTTGACTCAGAAACGAGCTTTACACGTCCACTCGAAATACGCATATCCTCAACGCCTCCAGAAAACTGGACGGCATGGGAAGGCGTGTGCTTTGTCTCCGTTTTGTTCTTTGGGTTCTCTTTTTCCTCTTATGGGGGGACGAAGGGGAAGCCCTCCTCCGGTCCAGCGGGGGACATTTGTTTGTCGGAGACGGCCACGTGAGGGAACTGTTGAAACCCGAAGACTTCGACCAACATGTGCTCCAAAAATCCGGCGTCAGTTGTTTAAATTGCTGGTTTTAGGAAAGAGTTGCGAGAGAGAAAAAGAGGGTGGCTAAAGAGATGTACCTGCGTGCCTGACTGAACCACCAATCTTTTGTTGCCTCCGCCGATTCCTGCTTTCTGTGTTGTTCACATGCGTGCAGGTGTCTATCGTTCTCTTCTACGCTGGTCAGCCGACATAATGATAGTGCTGTTTGTCTCTGACATTACCTCTCTTCTTCCTTCTTCACCCTCTACACTCTGTTCAATTGTCCCGTCTCGTCCTCTCTCGTCGTGCGTTGCACACCCACATGCATGGCCACTCACTAGTCCGACAGGGTCCAAGGTTCTGCCTTTAGAGAGCTTCCTGTCACATAATCGCTGTGCATTCCACTGCACTGAAAGATAGTGCCCTCACGAGACTCTTGTCCCTGCTTGTGTCTGCAGCATGGTGCCCTCATTGCCATCACTGTCAGTCCCTCTTCTCCTTCCTCCTCTCCTTCCCCCTAACTGAGTCTTCCTACGGCTATTTTTGTTCTCTTTTATAAGCACTGCTCACGTAGCGTTGGAACCCGGTAACGAAAGGTCAGAACACTCAGCTTTTCAATTTCATGTCAGACAGATGCTCCGTCCCTCTCGGACCCCCGAGTCGTCCCTTCCCCTCGAGTGTCCTTCTCCCTTCCGTACACTTCTGTCCATCTGCCTGCGTGCCTGAACGAATGCAGTCGCTCCAACATACAAAGACATGGCAGCAAAGTTTGCACTCAACGCGGACGTCCATTTCAGTGCGGTCGACTGTGCAGTGCAGGTGAGAGTGAGAGAGGGTCAGCGGGCCGTGTGTTCTTTGCTTCTTTCTTTTTTTTCCTTCTTCATTTCTTCTCCTTTCCATCCATCCACTGATCTATCCATCCATTCATCCATCCATCCGTTCACAAAGTGTCTGATTTCCGCCCATAAGTTGAAAAGGGCACCGAGTGAAAAACGTTGGTGAACAAAAAAAGGCAAACAAAGAAGGATCGGAGTAGATCAGATCACATGACTGTGGCGGGTGACAGACATCACACCTTCCTTGTTCAGTTCGTGGTACTGGATAATCAGGAGACACGCATTTGTTTTCAAACACCCCCATGGCCAAACAACACGCACATGCAATAGAGGGATCGCGCGCCAGCCGTGTGACAAGCAACCAAGTCGAACTCGATTCTGCGTGCAGGATGACTTTTGCAGAAAGTTTGGCATCTCTGCCTTTCCCACGATGAAGGCCTTCAATTTACCGGCTGGCTCTCCTCTGTTCCATGCGGACTCGAATTCAAACAAAAAGGAAGGAGAGGGAAAGGGCGAGGGAGGTGACCCTGGCCCGCCCCCAATCAAGGAGCAGGAGAATGATCCTAATCAAGAAATAAAACAGAAAGGGGCAGAAATCCGGAATTCTCGTTCAGTTCAAAAAATTATCTCATGGCTCAAAGAAAACGCTTTTGTTGACCCCGAACCCCCCCCACAGGCAAACCCCCCCCCTCCCCAAGTCCGTTTCCCTTCCCTCCCGTTAGCCAACAGAGGCAACAAAGGACCTTCAGAACAACAACAGCCAGAAAAACCGTCGTCTGACTTTCCACCTGGAGAGGCGCCCCCCCCTTTTCCTGACACGAGCACTAAGAACGCTGGATCCCCCCCCCTTCCCCCCTCACCTCCTGTGGAGTCTCCCATTGCGGTATTGTCTACCTTAGCCTCCCCCTCTGAGACGGTTCAACCCACTCTCGTAAACCTGGTAGTCAAACCGAAAGAGGCACTGGGTGGAGAGGGGGGGGGAGGCAGCCTGACTGTCCGGTGGCCTGCTCTTCGCTCGACAGCACATGATCGTCTTCACGACGCATTACAGGTCTGGTGGAGCGGGGGGGGGGAAGGTTGAGGTTCCTGGTTGGTCTTTTGACTGTCGGTTTAGGGTTTTCTTTCAGATCCATCCAGGCCTCTGGTCTCCTCTCTGCCCTCCTTTCACTTGTGTGTCTACAGTCCGTTGTTTCCTTTTCTTCTTTGTGCTCTTCGTAACTGTGTTTTGCGTGTTTCTTCTCTCTCAGAAACCCTTATTCAGTCTTTGCAATCTTTTTTTGGTCTTTCTATTTTTGCTTCCTTCCTGCAGGGTGCCCAGTTCATTCTCCGTAATTGGATCTTTCTAGGTCGGGAAACGTTGACGGGGTGGGAGACTGAATCTCTTCTCCAGCTGTTGTATGTCTTCTCCGCCTCCTTTCCCGGAGAGCCCTTCAGGAAAGCCTTTGGGGATCTGATGGAATGGGTCGAAAAGAGGGGGGTTGGGGGGATCAGCCTAGTCGAATGGAGGGAGAAAATAAAAGAATGGAAACTAGGACCCCTAGAACCATTGAGTGAGGGTCAAGACCCCCCAGCCCTCTCATGTCCTTCCGAAGAGTCAGTCGTGACGTGTCAATTGTGGACACTTCTGCACTTCCTGACAGTAGCCTCTCGTGCCCCCTGCTCTGACTATGCGCTCACACGTCCACCTCCCGCACATATATCTACGTGCTTTCCTGCTACTCCGATGCAAACTCTCCGGGCAATCCGGACCATTGGAGGTTCTTTGTTTTCCTGCGATGCTTGTCGTCTGCACTTCTCCCGAAATTTTGATAACTGTGATTTTGAACGTTGTGAAGTGAGTGAGGTAGCTGGAGACCCGACAGTCTCTGTATGGGAGGGGGGGAGTCAAAAGAGGGAAGGGGGACCACCAGAGAGCGTGTCGGGAAAGGCATTTGGAGGCCTTGTGGATAAATGGATTGTAGAGACAGAGAGATATAGAACGAGGGGACAGCCGTCGGAGGAGACGCGGTTGAAAGATTTCCGTCTCCTTGTCCTGTGGTTGTGGCGTCTCCATAACAGTGCAACCATGCGGATTGCTGCCGACCCGTCCCATCCATTGAATTCGGACGGCAAAGATTTGCCCCCTCCCGTTGATGGCACTCAAATTCTCCCCACACGTTTTCTCGGACAGGATGTCCTTTGGCCTCCCGCGTCTGAGTGCTCCACATGCAGATTGCAGGGGCATCATGTGCCTGTTATCTCTCAAGGTTTGGTTTTGGCAGAAGCTCGGGGTATGGGATTAGATAGTCCGAAGGAGACAGCAGGGGAGCCATCAGCGGAGGAGAAAGTCAGACGAAAAGCAGCGTGGGCAGAGGCGAGAGCAGGATGGAGCTCTTTTGATGGCGCTTTCGATCTCGAAGCGCTGAATGCTTTTGTTGCTGCATCGTATTGGGATGATGGGTTCGTGCACTTGGGGCCTGCGATGAGCTTGTCTGTTTCATCCGGAGGGGGGGCGGGAGGGGGGGGGGCGCATGCAGTCTTTCGTAGTAATTCATGGGGGGGGTTGGCAGGATTGTTAGGACCCTTGTTCTCGAGTCCTGCCTTTTACTTCTTTCTGACAACGTTATCCATCTTTCTGATAGTTTGCGGGCTCATGGCCGCATTGTTCTTTTTCGCTCTGTCCGCTGCTGAGAATTCTCATCAGAGGGACGGGGGGGATTTTGAAGATGAAGAGTTAGGCGCTTTGGGGGGTGGAGAGAGGAGAAGGCAGCCTGGGGGAGGAGGGGACTACATGAATGGAAAAGGGGGGCTGTTCAAACTTGTGCGCACCTGGGCAATTAGACTGCGGCGGCGTTTCGGAGGGATGCCTGCGAATATGAGACCACCGCGAAGCGGTTTTCAACCGCCAGGGGGGCGCTAGACTGTCTTCTGAATAAAATGATAGTCATATGAACGATTTGATTTAATTGTTTTCTTGATTTATGTACTCAAAGTCTTCAAGTTGTCGGCAACCTGCATATCCTGCAAAGACCTAGGAATTTAGACAGGAATTTAGCTAGGAATCTAAAGGAATTTAAAAACAGGAATTTAGCAAACTTTGGAGGTCAATTTCTCATGAACTATAATGAGTTGATTGATTGATTGATTGATTGATTGATAAGTTCCGCATTAGGCCTTCCCACTATGTCTATCTGTTGCCAGAGCTAGCAGGGCGGGGCGTTCTTCAGCTAGGCTAAGGTATCAGACCCCACCCTCGGAGCCTGCCGAAGCAGTGTGCTCCGGCCGCTGACGCTTGACTGTTCGTTTCTTTCGGCCGCTGCTCTTGCTTCTAACAGGCTTTCAGGTTTGGAGATCGATTTGATATGGCATTTAACAAGGGCTCGCTCGTTTTTCTCATTCGCTTTATCCCTCTTCTTCTGTGGATTCCCTCTTCCCCATCTCATGGCTCCTTCCTTTGCCTCCAAACAATTGATGGTTTCTTCATACTCCTCCGTTAATCTCCCGATCGCCTTCTGCCTTCCAGTGATTATCGCGTGTCTTGCTGCCACTGCATCCCTTTCTAAGTGTCCGTACCTCCCTAGACACTCCTCGAAGTCTTAGACCCTCCTTCTAAAGGACGTCCATCCCAGAAAGTTGTCCACTGCAGCACATTCTTCATTGAAGAAAAAACAGAACAGCGACGAGTTATCTCTTTCTCCTTCCCCTCCCCTGAGTCCCCTAGGACCTTGCTCTTTTGCATTTACCTTCTCGGCTCTTCCTTCTATCTTGCTGTCTCACCTTTATTCTATTTTCTTGTACATCTCTGCTCTTTCTTTATTAAAGACAGGGCATTCCATCACGAGATGCACTTCATCTTTGACTACCTGAATCCCTAACCATCCTTCAGTGGACCTTCACAGAACTGGCACGTTCTCTTCTCTAATATGGTATCTTCTCCCCCCCTCTTACCGGAATCTTTCCCCGTGTTGCAGCTAAGCATCTGTCTCCTACTCTGTATGGCAGCCGCTCTTCTTTTATATTCCGACCTGGGCGCTACTCCCACGTATATAGGGCGTGTACGTGGCGCCACCACAAGGCTGTCATAGTACTTAGTTGCTCGACGGGCTACTCACACAGAGTAGGGCGTGGGATTGATGAGCGCATACATCTGTGCACTAAACGATACTTACAGTGAGGCATGCGTTCTGTAGCCAAGCAAAAGAGAGCCTGGAAGGCAGTAGAAGCTGGATAATTGACAATGCTATGAGTGGTTGTTATCAGAACTCTACTAGGAACTCTAAGATGGAACTCCCTCTATGAACGGCTGATCGAGAATATCTTTGTCTAGCCTACCACACTGCTAGCCTCATGATTACTTAGCCCAGTACGCACACAGCTTACAGTTTGATTAGCAGAGCGTTTGGCAACATAGGGAGTGACAGGGAGGTAGATGTGGTGTGGATCGGAAACTTTGTTGTATTGATGAACAGTCAGACTGGACAGAGAATTCTTACCACTGTATGCAAGGTTTGTACTGACAAGAGTATAGTGCCAGGCCGAGCTCATCAGTGGAAAAACTTGTTGAAGGAAAAGAGATTTCGTCTCCTTTATGTTGTTTATTCTCGAATAAAAATTTATGGTAGATTTGAGACTCTCTTCTAGATGTAATGGAGCGCGGTGTTTCTTTCTGTTCTCTTTGTCTTGAGGGAGTTCTTGGAACTCAAAGTTGCTAGTCTGTTGGAGATGAGGGTCCGGAAGGACAAGCTTGAGGAGGGAGACTATTGAGTCTGATTGACTGAACTGACTGACTGACCGACTGCCGTCTCTGCTGATTGTGCTGCAATGAAGCACGAGGTATACGGAACGCGCCCAGGTGATATAGAAGATGCTCTTGGTTGTTTTACTCTGTGAGAGGCTTGGGATGGAAGGAGGAAGAGTATCTTATGGAGTGGAGGTTTGGTTGTGGTGACTGGAGGTGTGTGGTCTTTGTCTTCACTTGCAACCAGATGTGCCACGTTTAATTCTAAACGCTCAGTAGTGCTATGGGGGCACCGCGGCTACTGCACATCTCCAAGTCAGTGAACTCCTAGATTGAGGGTTGAGGGTTGAATTTAGGAATTTGTGTTTGGGGGGAGGAAAGAGACTCAGTGAGTATGAGAGGTGAAGGAGAGTATATGTTGAGGTGACGTTGGCTTTGGGTGTTTAGTTCTCCTGCAGTGTTTCTCTGCATCCTGACTGTCTTACTTCTCTAGATAGGAATGCATCCTGAGGATCCAGGTAGTTAGGATGGAGGGAAAGTCTTAGAAGGAAGAAAAGAAGAATAAAAGAAGGAGAGAGAAGGACAGAAAGAAGTGAAGAAACTGATAGGTAGAGATTTTGATGTCATTGCCGAAGAGAAGAGATACAAGCATAAAAGAAAAGAGGCAATGTCGTGAAGAAGAGAAGTGACTGCATCATATGATAAGGGAATGATAGTGGGGCAGGGAAAGGAGAGGCTGTATGTCTTCAGTGCCTGGGAACGGCCGCCTGAGAGCTGATAACTTTGGCCGGGATATCTGTAGGGCGAATGTTGCTATATTGCTTCTCTTGCTATCTCTGTCTTGTGTTGTCTCTGTTGTCTTTACTTTCCCTCTGTCTTATCTGAGTTGGGAGGAAGAGTGAAAGAAAAAGAAAAAGTCTGTTGTTGATGATATGGTTGAATAGACACCACTGTTTGCCACTCACAGTGAGGCTCACAGTGTCTGGACATTCACTAGAAACGGCTTGTTGCTTTGTGAAGGAAAGAAAAAGGAACTGTACACCTGAATATAACTGACTTTTGACTCCGTTCGTCTCCATTGGCATGCATGACGCTAACACAGCAAACAAAAGAGTGAGAGTGTTGACTTCGTGTCGAGCCAGCAGTATGCAAGAAGTGTATTGACTGCATGTTGAACCATGCCCCGTATGCTGTGAACTCTGAAAGCACTGGAAAGTATATCTTAGTAATTAGAACTTCTAAGCAGTGTGTTGACTTCATGTCAAACTGTCAACTTTGCATCGAAAGAAGAAAGAGAAGACCTGGTTGTTTATGGCCACATTCGTACTCGTCTTCGCTTGTCTTGTTCCGACTGCACGTTGCAGTGTCTGAATCCTCTGGCGTCCATGCAGATCATTGTCATGGCACCGCTCGCAGAGGGCTGAGAATCTGATTTTTGCTTCCAACTGTCAGGAGTGTGTGAAGGAGTATGGAGCTCAGCCTGCATATCAATCGATTTTAGCCTTAGCACAGCAGGGAGCCTGAGATGAGAAAATAAACTAAAAAAGTGTAGATCGAGAGGGGCCTCAGAGAGTAACATGTACAACATACTCAGTGTATTGTGGGCTGGAGATGGGAGGCATTGCAGTCCTTCGGGATTGGAGGCCAGCATGTACTCTAAACAGTCGACTGGGAATTGAGCGCTCAAGGTCGCTAGCTAGTATGCATAAGAGGGTGTACTGAGCCACATACGTCCGTTTTGGAGGTCGACTGCACTTTCTTGTTCAGCGATCCAAGCCTGGAGCTCAGCATCATTATCATTTTGTTGCTGCCATGTGATCACTTTGTTTTAAATGAAGGAATCTGATGGAAAGAATTGAGATTAAATGAATTGAGTTTGCCCACCCTACCCACCCAGCGAGCGGACAGATGTAGGGATGAAATATGGATGGTGAGAGGAAAAGAAATTTAAGAAAGTGCATATGAGCCGAGTATGGACGTCGGCCTTCGCAAGCGGGCAGATGTAAGGCCTGTACGTGGCGCCGCCATGAGGCTGTTATAGTACTTACTCGCTCGACGGGCTATTCGTACGGAGTATATGGCGCGGGATCAATACTTACAGTGAGGCATGCGTTCTGTAGCCAAGCAAGAGAGAGCCTGGAAGGCAGTAAAAGCTGGATGATTGACATGAATGGTTGTTATCAGAACTCTAAGATGGAACTCCCTCTATGAACGGCTGATCAAGAATATCTCTGTCGAGTCTACCACACTACTAGCCTCATAATTACTTAGCCCGGTACCATAATGCACACAGCTTACAGCATAGCAGAAAGGGGTCCTTCTTATTCTTTGTCTGTCTATTCGCATTCTTGTGCCCGCTTTCCTGCCTGTTCTATCTTCAAACAAAGAGAGATGGAGACGATTTCCATTGGAGAACTTTCTGTGCGAGCCCTCTCTTCTTGTCATTGTTCCTTTCTTTTACATTTCTTTCTATTCTTGCTGCAAATACATCCCTTTTCTTCTCATCTAACTCGTTTTTTGTTCTTTTCTGCAGTCATCTTTCTATCCAGTCGACTTTTTCATTAACGACCTGTGTTCCTCTCTACCCTGCAGTCCCTTTCAGTCTATCTTATGAAAAAGGATGTGCTTCTCTGTCTGTATAAAGTGTCTGGACACACTTTTTCAGATGTGAGAAGAAATGAAAAGGATGCATTCTTCTGCCCCCCGCCATTTTGTTTAAATTTCTACCCCCTCTCTCAAGCTTATGAGAATTGCTTGCCCCATCGTGTCGTTCCATTTTTCCTCCAAGGCCTTACTGGCCACCTCGATGTCTATCGGGGTGAACCCCCCCTCCAACATCAACGTGTCACAGCTCTCTTTCTTCCTCAGCCCCGGCACCAACCTCACAAATCTTCGTTGTTTCTCATAAAAATTTGTATATGCACTTTCTGGGCATCTATATATTTCACATCTATACAACCATACTGCATGCACTGTCTGTTTAAATATGTTAAAGCAGTCTGCAGATAGAATCCCTCCCTCCCTTCCTATCTTCCCCATCAACCCTTGTATGCAGCGTTCTGCTTTTACCGTCCTCGCCGCCATCATTATCTTGATCTAGGTTGCAGTCAGCTGACAGGACCAATCCGAGATAGGGCTGCTCCTTTGCTTCTGTAACTACCATCTCCTCCAGTCTGATTTTTTCTCTTCTTCCCAATGCTCTGCCAAAATGAACAAATTTGGACTTATCAGAGAAGAGAAGGTAAAAAGGTTCTGCAAAGTCTTTCAAATATAAGAGAAGAAGATTTAGCTGACTGTCTATCAATTCTGAGAGGGTGGTATTATCTGCAAACAAAAGAGCAAGAAAATCGACCCATCTTCTTGCCTCTCCCATCGGCACTCTTAGCCTCAGAGTCTGTCCATGTGTCCTTCTTTGTCATCCTTTCTCCCCAACCTCTTCTGGTAAGTCGTGCACATATACAGAATAATTTAAAAGTCTTAGAGAAGGACCACTTAGACCGCCCTGTTTCAGTCTTTTATCTTCTGGGTACAACATTTCCGTTCCCTTGACTCTTACTCTTATGTTTGTCAGAGACGCCTCAACCCAACGGATCAAAGCTTCTTCAACACCCGCTTTCCTCAGTTTCTCTCTTAATTCTCCCGCCTCACCTCATCAAAATTTTAATGCCCGCGTGAAGTCTATAAAGGCCACACTGAGCGCTTGCATTCTTGCGATTACAAACAACAGAAGAAAGATCACATCACATGTGTCTGCCTTTTCTCTGTATACAAACTGCTACGGGGTGCTCTTCACTTTATCTCCCACCTTCCTTCTCAAGATCATATCTCCCCATTTTGTATCCGCTACCATCAGATGCACTCTTTTCCACCCCCCAACAGAGCTAGAGACCTAGGCCAAAGACTTACCTGCTTTTGGGAGAGCCGTCACCGGTAGATCGTTCCACCCTGCCAGCCACCATCCAAAACGATATGAAATATTAATTAACAAAAGATATAAAGAGACCAGCTCAGTCGATTTTTTCATCGTTGAACTTCTCAGTAGTCCTGAAGGCATTCTATCTTTGCCAGCCGCCTTTCTGGGGTTCCCTGCTTTCTTTAACATCTCTTTTACTTCTTTTTCTTCTGCGATCTGCCATCTTCTTTCCCTCATTGCTGTGCACACTCTCATCTTGTCCTGCTTGTCTTGACATATCTTGATATTAATGGTGATTATAGACATATATTAAAACTATAAGCACCGTTTATTAATATCAAGTTCTATCTAGTTCTACCTCTTCACAGTTCATGAGAAATTGACCTCCAAAGATTACACGTGTGAACCTGCAGCTGCAAACAAGTTCGCGGGTAGGACCCCGGATTTTTACGGCCAAAAACGGGTTAGAGCCCGGCCAGAATCCCGTTTTTCGCCGGGCTCTCGCCGGGTTGTCAAAAAAAGCACTTGTGAATTCTAAGCGACCAAACACACATCCACAAGCTTCAAACAGTCCAGACAAACAGTTTCAACAGAGTTTGACCAATGCCGGACACATAGTACCTGTCAGTCACTCACCGCACACCACATAATATCCTTCCCACTTACCTGTATCTGCAGCCACCGGAGGGGTCTTCCTCCTGTGAGGTGCTAGACTCCTGCATCCCATGAGCACAACAGATGCACATCACTATACTGACCTTAACTGTAGCGAGTGACCCAGTCAGGACAGCTTCTGGGTAGACTTGGGGGCTGTTTGCTCTCCGCCAGCACGAACTGTCCCACAGGAAGGCAACACACTCTTCCACCCCACAAACAAATCCCATAAGCATCAAAGTTGGCTGCAGCCGGCTGCAATGCAGAGCAACAAGGAAAACACGTCGCCCAGCACGGCTAGGGAGAGAGCAAGAAGCCTACTCGGTGTCACAAAGGGGGCAGACAGGTGTTGCTCACACCGTCTCTAGATACCCTCTCGCTGGACCCTTCGAAAGGGTCTCATCACACAACCACCGCAAAAGGTGAAACCCGGACACAGAATAGAGTCTAAGTGTATTGTAGAAACACAACTGTACCAGTTTGCTGGAAGGATCTGCTTCCCAGCTAGCTTCCCAGCCACTCCTATACATCGAGAACAACTCAGACTGGGTGTGACTGAATCTAGTTGCATGAGCAGTTTTTAAACTTTCTCAGAGCCGATTTTGAAAGCCAATTTTTCTCACTGACACACGCATCGGGCCGGGGACGCGTGCGCGTACAGCGGCCCCCGGCCCGATGTGTGCGTCACTGAGAAAAATCATCGGCTCCGAAAGCTCAAAATGAGCTCAACGAGATACATTCAGTCATACCCAGTCTGAACCGTTCTCGATGTACAGGAGTGGCTGTGAAGCAGATCCTTCCAGAAAACTGGTACAGTTCTCTTTCTACAACACCGTTAGACTTTGTGGTGTGTTCAGGATTCACCTTTTGGTGTGGCTGTGCGCGGAGACCCTTTTGATGGGTTGAGTGTGACCTCATCTTGAGACGGTATGAGCAACACCTGTCTGCCCCTCCAGCAAAACCTTTGTGGCACCCAGTAGGCTCCTTGCTCTCTCTCCCGCCATGCTAAACAATGCATCTTTCTTGTTTCTTTACGATGCAGCCAGCTGCAGACAGTATTGATGCTTGTTAGGATTTTTGGTGGGGATGAAGAGTATGTTACATTCTTGTGGGAGCCTCTCAGTGTCTGTGCGGATGGCGAGCAAAGAGCCCCCATTGCAGGTCCATCCAGAGGCTCTTCCCTCTGCGTCATCTGCTATAGTCAAGGTCAGTACAGTGATGTGCATCTGTTGCGCTCGCTGAATGCGGATTCCAAACACCTTAAAGGAGCAGGACCCCTCTGGTATCTGCACATACTGGTGAGTTGGAAGGATGTGGTCAGACTGAATGCGTGACTGACAGGCATTGTGTGTCTGCCATCGGTCGGACCCTGTAGGAATCGATGGGAAACGCTTTGTTTTGACTTCTTAAGCCTTTTGAAGGCCTACAAAAAAGTCGGCATTCGGGTTCGAACCCGGTTCAAGCGGGGGTTCAAACCCGGTTCAAGCGGGTTCAAAACGGGTTTCAGCCCGGCGGCAGCCCATAAAAATCCAGGGTCCTACCCACAAACTTGTTTTCAGCCGCGGGTTCACACGTGTAGGAATTTAAAGCTCTAAATTCCCTTAGATTCCTGTCTAAATTCCTCTAAATCCCCTTTCTAAAATTGACTCTAAATTTCTATAAATTCCTAGGTCTTTGCAGGGTATACACTGTTTAATGCTAGGGTATAACTATATCTTTTGATAATCTTCCTTGTGAATGTGACGGTTTAGACGCGCGAAGTGGCCGGGGTGTGGACCCGGGCCTCCTGCGTACGTTATGCGTGCGTTGCTTTCGACTCGCGATTACAGTACGCATGCATGCAACGATTTGAGTCTGGAGATCGATCACACTGACTGAGCAGAGTGTGATTGAGAAGGAGGGGTCCTGACTTTCAGTCTGAGACCTAAGGAATGAGACACTGCCTCTGTGGGCAGCTCAGAAAGAGATACACCTTTGTTCATGCGTGACGGATTGATTGAATTTCCATTCCGGCGGTATAGAGCAGTCTCCTTGTCTCAACCCGCTTTATTGATCGATTGAAGAACTTTGACAACGCTGGACGTCCTTCCCGGTAAGTCAGACTTTCTAGATATTTGATCGAGTTGATTTTCTTCATCTCAATGTTCTAAACAGCTCTAGAGTAAGCACACTCATAATTTGGTGCTTTTCCAGGCGTGGGCGTTTCGATCCGTTTCGATCTATTTTGATTTTTCACTTACTCTTACTCTGTGCTGTCTGAGATGCCCGGAGATCCTCCTGCTCCCGTTAACGCTGCTGCTGGTGCCAACCAACCTTCAGGGGTGGCATCAGTTGGTCTTAAGCTTTCTGGTCTGAATTGCGTGAATTATCTCCCTGCAGCGAGCAAGGACCCAAAACACAAGGGTGACTGGAAGCTCGATTTTGAGGAGTGGAAGGAGATATTCCTCGAGAACGCTGGTTTTGTCCTCTGTCGGACCGCTTTCAAGGACTGACATATATGGAGCAAGTGGAAGACATTCAAATGCATAAAAGCTGAGCGATTGTTCTGGGTGGAAAAATGTCTGGCAGGACTGAGAGCTGTGCAAAGCGTCAGAAGAGGCGGTCAAAAAATGGAGGCTCCAGCAGACTCTCCATCAACCCTCTCTCAGTGACCTCCCTTATGCGTTTCTGTCAAGCTCCTAGCAGAACAAAGAAGCTGGATGCTAAGCAAATCATCATGCAAAGCGAGAGAGCAAGCCGTGCTTCCTTAACTGACCTGCAGGTGTCTTCAAGTCTCTGTCCACCAACACTTGCAAACACGGAGGGACAGGCATTCACGCTTTGTGCAGTCAAGCAAGCACTTCTGTCTAGCTTATTCTGCGCGCATAAGGTCCTAAAGAAAAGACCAAGAGCCTAAGAAGCAGTGGGTTTGGACAGGCTGACCTGGGGGTTGACTCCGGGGCCGCTTCCAAGACTGTGACCTGCAAGGAAAGAGTAAGGAGAGCGATGAGGGCAGCAGTACTTTAACACCCAGATAAGGCCAGCAGCCCTTCCCCGCTTGAACAGGAGGAGCAGCAGCAAGCAGAAAGACGTTGGAAACAAGATCAAGACGGCTGGTGTCCACTGGACCCACCTGCAAGCTCCATTTCGTGTCAACCCGAGGAACGTGTTCTGAGACTGTTTTGGGTCAGGGACCTCGAGTTGGGTCGGACACCCCCGATGAGAGTACGAAGAGACTGACACTTGAGAGGTCCTGTCTCCCTGGGGAGTGGAACGATTCTGTTGAAAAGGCCTTGATTGAATACCAAACTCATCAAGATGATCTGATGTATGATCAGATTAGGCCGTACCTCATCAGAAAGGCCGAGATTATGTGGTCGAAGAAGGCTGGTTCAAGAGTGTGTCCGAGGAGTCTAGAAATCCGAGACCCCAGACTCACCAGGAGTTTGGGGCTGCCGCCAAGGGCAGATCTGCAGGCAAAGGAAAGGGAAAAAGCTGTAACAAGAAGGGGAAGAACAAGAAGGAGGTGACTCCCTCGTCCTCTTCCGGCAAGGAGGCCGCAGCAGTAGCAGCAGCCTCTGGCAGTGGTCAGTCCCCATCTGATGGCAAGCCCTACAAGGGGTGTGGCTTCACTTTTTACAAGAAGCCTGAGCTTGGCTGCCCTGCAGCCAATGCCACCTGCAACGTCGAGGGCTGTGGGTAGAAGGGTCACTGGGCCCGCGTTTGCCCGAAGAAGAACAAGGAGGGCAGGCAGACGTACGGAGCAGCAGCGATCGCGATGAGGTCGGGCACGACCTTCGACATGAGGAGAGATAAATCGAGTGAGGGGGGTGGGTCAGACGATTGCTCCAACTGTTTTCAGCCCCTGCAGGATTTTTTCTGAGGCGCCCTGCCCCTGGAGGGCATCGCAGCCTCTCCCCAGGCAGCAGGGCATCTTCCGAAAAGGCTGTAAGGCGGGGTGGGGGGTTCGTTTAAGCCACCCTCCGCAACGTGAAGAGGTTTGAGGATGAGTGGATTGATGGAGAGGAGGAGTCAAAAGTAGCAACTCCAATGGAGATGTTTATAGGAGCTACAGAAGGTAAAGAGTGTGACTCCACTATTGCAGACTCTGGTTGTTCTTTTTCTCTTAGTCCTCCTTCTTTTAAAAAGTTTTCCGTTAGCAAAAAGAAGAGAAGAGTTAATTTTCGTATCGCTTCTAATGTTGCGCGTTTAGTCACCGAGATTGTTCACACTCTCCATCTCCCTGTGAGAGATAGGTAGAAGAGAGTGAGACTGGTTCCAGATAAGGCAGCGATTGATCCTTCTGTCAGCCGCGTATTGCTTGCGTGCGGCAAAAGAGATTTGACGTTAAGGGGTAAGAGCAGGAAGCCGAGTTGGGTAAAGCTCAGGGATGTGGACGGCCACAAGTTTTTGGCTGACCTTGACATGAGTGGGCCCGTTCCTACTCTCCCCCTCTGCACTGATGAGAAGGAAATTGCTGCTGCCTACGAGAAGAAGATGGGGCGTTATAGTGGTGAGTCAGTAGAGTCTATTTTTTCTTCCTTTGTTTCTGCTTTTGCGGGGGAGGGGAAAGATGAGAATGCTGTCACGCCTGAGAAAAGAAAGCATCTTCTGTGCGTTTTGCATTCCCGTCTCGCGTATGCGACAGGAGAGAGACTTTTTATAACTCTCAAAGAGAAAGGAGTCAGTCTTTCTTTTTCGCTTCAAAAGTATACAGTTATGAGAGGGGAGTGCAGGGCGTGTCAGGAGGTGAACTTTAGACGCTGTAGATTGAAGAGAAGAGGGTGGAAGGCGAAGAAGCAAGAGAAGAGAAAGGAAAAGAAGGAAGGAAAGGCGTCGTCCACAGTGGGGGGTGCCAGTGAGAGAGAGTTCGATAACTCTTCGGAGAAGTCGGCAGGCTCGAGAGAGCAAGGAGGGAAAAAGAAGTGAAAGATTAAATTTAATCGCATCATCTTCCATGATTTGAAAGACATGAAGAGGAAGGCCTTTGGGGGTTTTCACTATGTGTCTGTCTTTGTTGATCAGGCTTTTCGACGTGTGTCTCTCATGGCTCTTCGCAAAAAGGACCATACTCAGAGGCATCTGCTTTCCTAGACCCGGCGTTGGGAGGTTGCAGGGTTTGGGAAGCCGTTGATTGTTCAAAGCGACAATGGGGGGGAGTTTTCTGGAGACGAGGAATATCTTCGTGTCTGTTTAGAACTGGGGGTCGGGAATGATTTCGGACCTCCGGGGACCCCGGAAGTTCAGGCGTTTGTTGAGAGAGTGAACCTGCCGTTTCTTTCGTTGATGAATGAGGTTCTGTTGCAGGCACGCATTCCTTTCTATATATGGCCAGCTATTTTGCTAGGAGTTGTGAATGCATTGAATGAAGTGGTGTATTCTTCGATTGGTCGGTCCCAAATGCTTGTATTTATGGTCGGCCGTCTGGCATTCCCTCTGTTTCTGTCGGTGATGTTGTTTGCATTATAGACCCTTCATTTCGTTCTCCCTCGGCTCTTTTCAAAAAGAGTGAGCGTGCTCTTTTCGAGGGGATGATTGGGCCGAGGTCGGTTTCAGTTCTTCTTTGCAGAGTAGGTCGATGGAAAGCCCTGCGTGTTCACCCTTTCCACGTTGCTGTTGAGGAGTGGTTGGGGGTGGGGACAAGAGACTTTGATGTAGATAGGAGGGGGATTGACAGAAGGGGGGAGGAAGAGAGTCCGAGTTTAGGAAATGACCTTTTTGTAGGATGGGATTTGTTAGATGATAGAACCGATGGTGTTCTCGGTCCAGATGACGCGCGGTCTGACAGGGTGAAGCCAGAGGAGGACGTTGATCTCCCTCCTTTGCAAAGTCCGCCCAGAGGCGTTCACTCCGCAGTGCTGAAGGGTCTCCTTGTCAGAGACTCCAATGGCGCTCTCTTTCCTACACAGTTGATTCGGGAAGGAGAACATCAGATGAAAGGGGCGAGCATTTCCCGATTAGATTTCTGTCCGGCTGCCTTTGAGAGAGTTGCGCAGAAAGACATTATGGAGAGGTTTGATCTTCCTGAGAACAGGAGTCTCCCCGATGAGATTCTGCACAGATTGACAGAAGATGATTGTCCGCCCGAAAACAACCCTCAGCCACCCGCACAGCCCGACAGTTCCCTTGATGATGCACCCCTTGAGGATGTGCTTGATGAGTTGTTTGGGGGAGATAGGGTGATGGAGCAGGTAGCAGAGGAAGCCAATGCAGCTGAGTTTGTCCGATGGTCACAGATGACCAAGAAGCAACGGAGGCAAGTTGTGAGAGAGAGACGAAGGCGGAGGAGACAGATGATAGAAGAGCGTATGAGCAAGTCGCTTGATGCGTGCTTTGAAATGGCCTGTGCCGTCTTGAAGGCAGAGAAAGCACGAAAGCTCCTGCAGCGTGAGAACGAAACAAAAGAGCATATTCTTGCAACCAAAGAGGAGATAGAGGAAAGTCTTTTCAAAGAGGCAGATAGGAAGGAGCTGACCCGGTGGTGCGCTTCTTCTGTTTTTGACTTGTCTTCTCAAACCTTGAGTCCTCAACCGGGGGTGAAGGGAATCACTCTCCGGTGGGTTCAGACATGGAAGATGAAGGGGGGGAAGAGAATTACCAAGTCAAGACTCGTTGCCAGGGGGTTTCAAGACCCCCGAGACGCAGAGATTTTCGAGACATACTCAGGGACGGCAGATGCCGCGGCAGATGCCGGTTTTGCAAGAGTGGTCTTTGTTTGGGCCCTCAGTCAGGGGTGGGAGGTAGCGAAGGTTAATGTATCGACTGCCTTCCTGCAGGCACTGATAGAAGATGGTGTGTGGCTTCGTTTGCCACATGACCTGCCGGTTGACGTTTATCCCAGCCTGTGGTGTGGTATGTTTGTCAAGATTGTAAAAGCAGTCTATGGATTGAAAGACGTTCCGAAGAAGTACACTGATTACTTCAAGAGAAAGGTTCGTCAGCTTAGATGGACAGAAGTAGCTGAGTCGATTCTTGTCAAGAGAAACAGGAAGAGAGAGCCGATTGGTCTTTGTGTCATGCACGTTGATGATCTGTTTATTTTTTCCCTAAATATTGATTCGGATGTGTCTGCAATGCGGGAGATTTTCACGATGGATGAACTAAAGAGAATGGACAATAGTGAATTGCACACGTACGTTGGAATGTCTGTGCGCATGCGGCCGGGTGAGATGCTTTTAGATCAGAGTGTTTACATTCTCAATATGGCAGAGTTATTATCTGAGGCTGCTCATAAGCCCATCACTCACAAAGATCTCCTGATTCCCTCTAACAAAGAAGTTGATCTGTCCCTACAGAAGGAGCAGCAGAAAAACATAGGTGCGTTGGGTTAGGCTGTGCAAACGCAGCCCAATCTTTCTTTTCTGTTCTCTCATCTTTCCCGCTGCAACACCCGTCCTTCCCCTGCTTCTGTTCTGGCAACAAAAAAAGCTCTGTGGCATGCGAAAGAGAAAGCAAAGCCTCTGAGACTAAAGAAAGTGGGGGGGGTCCCTGTTTTGGTGATCTGGGTGGATGCGTCTTATCAGATGCATCTAAAGGAAGGCTGTCTGGGTTAGGAGATGCAGATTTTGGCAGAAGAGGAAGTTGTTGAGTTAGAGCAGATGAGTGAAGACAATACAGTGGTCTGGTCCAGTAAGAAGTGTGGTCGCAAGCTTGGATCCACTACTTCTGCTGAGTTGCTGGCAATGAGAGAAGGGATGAAATGTTCATTTAGAGTCTTTTATCTTATGAAAAAGTTGTGGAGGGAACTTCCGAAAGTTCTCGTTGTGACTGACTCTCAGCCTCTTACCAATCAGTTGGCGAGTGGACAGTGCAAGAGTGAGCCCAGATTGTAGGGTGAGCTTGAGTACGTATTGGAGAATTTGGTTGATCTTGGGGCAATAAAGTAGGTCTCGACGGAATACTAGAGAGCCGACAGACAGACCAAATTTTTAAAGGTTTGATTGATTGATTGATTGATGTTTTATTTTATTTTTCTTTGCATAAATGCTTTTTTCTGCATATGGGGCATTCATGGGGGGTGACTGTGAATATGATGGTCGGGACACACGAAGTGGCCGGGGTGTGGACCCAGGCCTCCTGCGTGCGTCATGCGTGCGTTGCTTTCGACTCGCGATTACAGTATGCATGCATGCAACGATTTGAGTCTGAAGATTGATCAGACTGACTGAGCAGAGTATGATTGAGAAGAAGGGGTCCTGACTTTCAGTCTGAGGCCTAAGGAATGAGACACTGCCTCTGTGGGCAGCTCAGAAAGAGATACACGTTTGTTCATGTGTGACAGATTGATTGAATTTCCATTCCGGCGGTATAGAGCAGTCTCCTTGTCTCAATCCGCTTTATTGATCGATTGAAGAACTTTGACGACGCTGGACGTCCTTCCCGGTAAGTCAGACTTTCTAGATGTTTGATTGAGTTGATCTTCTTCATCTCAATGTTCTAGACAGCTCTAGAGTAAGCACACTCATATTCCTAGTACTAGTAGTAATCTTCAATAATTAGTGATTAGTGATTAGTGGTGCCCTAAAGCAATGATTCTTCATATTAATATATCTTCTAATATCTTCATGACACTATGATGATAGATTTCATCAATAATCTTAATTTCTAAATGATGCAAATTTCTAGATAATTTAAAATCTTCAAGTTCATTTATAGCTTGATTAAGAAAAACAGTATGTCGTGTGCTACCGCATCAGCGTTCCAACAACATCTATGCGGGGCCCCGGCATGCCTCCATCGCCTTGGATGCCAGTGGCTCCCCGAGTTTGTGGTTATACGGATGCGCGGGGGCCATGCAGGGCCTACGGCTAATTTAACCATGATCTGCATCTCTGTTGAGTCACTCTGATCAAAGTGTATCCAATTGCTTGAAAGCAGTTCTTGAAGTCTTCTTTTCTCTTCTATGTACTGACAGTCCTAGGACTTGTGTTATCGAGCACGTGTATGTCATCATCTATAAATCAGTCAACGCTGGCCAACCTCTATCCTCATAGTCTATAACATGGGAAGCAGGGCGGGAGGGCAAAAATAAACACAACAATAGACCAGGCAATGATTGAGGATCAGTGAGTGAGTGTAAATAAGACAGACAGGGACCGCATTGTGATACTGGCTGTTGCCTCAACTTTGCAAAGAGGATGTATGAGCTGCATTAAACGTTTAGGGGACAAAACTTCTTTGATGCTGTAGACCGACACAAGTTGTCTAGCAAGTTGTTGTGATCTTCATGAAATCCGGCTCTGATTCCCTCCAACCAGAATGCAGCTCTGCTAGGCAGCTCTGTCATTAGATCTATTTGACGTATGAGTATGAAAATTCATGCCAAAGCTGCTTACCTGCTTCTTTGTAGTCGCACGCATCACCATCAACAAGAGGGGTCAAGTTGAACGGCATGCAAAGCGTGTCTGTTATAGAAGGCCTGTCAGTCTGTCCATACACATGTCTAGTACGCATGTGGGTCAATCTGTCTGTCTGGTTGCTTTGTTGTCTCAGTGGTCTTAGTTATCTATTTTTGTTTTTTCTGTTTCCCTCATTGTCTCTGTCTCTTTTTCCTTCTCTCCCTCTGTCGTGTATGTTCGTGTATGTATATATACGTCTGTGTGTGTGTATGTGTCTATGTGTGTATATGTGTGTGTGTGTGTGTGTGTGTGTGTATGTGTGTATGTGTGTGTATATGTATGTATATGTGTGTGTATGTATGTGTGTATGTATGTGAATGTGTATCTGGCTTATTGCATCCTCCTTCTGGGTGTGTGTGGCTTTAGAGTAAGTTTTCTCGAAGAATAGACATGAGATAGAGTCTCAGAGAGATCGTTGCTCCTTGAAGTTCCTATCCCAAGCCACACTCACAGATTTTGATCTATAGATTTTGCATTTGGATCGTGGATTTTACCGATTGACCCGTAGATTTAGCCGATTTTGGGTGTAGATTTTACAAAAAAAATGGTAAAATCTACGGTTCAATTTTTTTTTTAAACCGTAAGTTGACCTGTAGATTTTGTATGACCTGTGGATTTTACAATGCAAAATCTACGACCCAAAATCCATATATGGAATCCGATTTTCATTTTAGCAAAATCTACGCTCGGATTTTTTTGGTTCCAAAACATTCATGTCGACCCGTAGATTTTGCATTTTTTTAAAGTGACCCGTGGATTCTGCATTGCGACCAGTAGATTTTTTTGTCAAAATCCGCGCATACAAAAAAACAAAAAATAATAAAATCTACGGTACAAAATCCACGGGTTGTGCAAAATCTACGGCCCAAGTACAAAATCTGTGGATCAGAATCTGTGGGTGCGGCCTGGGATTTCTGCAGGTGACGAGGTGACCTACTCGTTCGGTATCACCAACAGTGGCGGTATCAGGCTGGAAAATATTTGAAGTGGCGACCCGCCGGGCAGTACACCCCTTTAACTAGGTGCGTTGCTTCGTTCGTTCGTTTGCTGCCTCTTTCAAGCATTTACTGCATACAGCCACATAGATCCTTTGTCTCATTTTTTTAGTAAGATCCTCCATAAAACTCTATTCCTAGCTCTATCCGGGTTCTGCTGGTTGCATGGATGCTTCCTCTGCACTACTCTCCAACTTATTCTTTTCGTCTCAATATTTAAAAACGGACCGCAGGATTTATCCCTTCTTTTCTCTCTGCTGTCGCGGCTTCTTGGATTCGCTTCCTATACTCGCGACACACATGGATTACATTTTTTTTTTCATTTGATGGAGATGCCAGGAGATGCAGGACTGGCATGAGTCAACGCGTACAGCAAGCTGCTTTAGAACACACAAATGGGATGTCCGTTGCAGCAACTGTAAAGCTGAGATAGCTTTCACACAATTGCTTTGGTTGGGGGAATGATCATGCAATGCATACATACTGTCTAACTATATACATACGGACGTACGTACATGTGTACGTGCTTGCAGGCAGGTACAATCTGCCCGACCTTGACCCCGGCCAGTCAGACATAGCAGACTGCACCATAACGTCAGTCAGTTTCTGCCTGTGGTTTCATTCTGTTGTCCATATCACGCTTCAAGATTTGTCTGTCTGGTGATATCTGTGCGCAATGCCATGCCTGCCTGCCTGCCTACGCCTGCCTAGCACTGCCTAGGCCCTGTTGACTTATCGTAATACGACTTGTGACAAGTTTGACTGATCCGGGTTAACTGCGACAAGCCTGCATGTATTCCCCGCTGCCTGCCTGCTCCTTCTGCCGTCTGAGTCTATGCATCCGTGTATATACGTATGAGTTTGGGTATGTGGCACTGCATGCGTGCATGTGATTCTTTTTCTGTGTTACAGTCAGACTTTTGGTGCCGGATCAGCTGTAAATAGCCCATTCTCAAACACCGCTGAGGCATTGCCAACTGGTAAGTACCATCATACATAGTACCATCTTTTTTTCTAGTGTTTCATCAGAAATATGCACTTTGCCAAAAATCTAGCTGCGAATTTAGAAATATGGCCCAACAAGTCCATTATTGCAGCTGGAGATATTTTCGAAAGAATATCCACCCAAGCTTGTGTGTTTACGTATATGCCTTTGTTATATCATTTTTAGTGGTCAAACTCGACTGAAACTCTCTTTTTCTAAGGTCTTGCTTCGAGAGACGCTTTTAAAGAAAGTTTTTTCAAAATGGTCTCCAACACTCAAACGGTCTCCAAAATTATGAAGTATCTACATATTTTCTAGAGCATTTTAAAACAATTTCTAATGATATTAAACATTGTTTTGTTGTTTAAACTATATTTATAATAAGCTCTAATAAGCTCTGAGTCAACTATCAGAATGTATAGCAGAATAATGATAATACCTAGGATGATACATATTATAATATAATTATACATTCACGTAGGTATATATATATGAATAAGATACGGAAAATTTATAAGACTATAACTGATTCTTTGGTCTAATTCATGTTTGAAATTTGCTTTAAATAAATGAAAACAATTAAAGAAATGAAAACATTAAAGTAATTTACAAGCATAAAACAGTGAGTAGTTGTTTGTATAAATAAACATTCATAAGATACCATCTAGGATGGATGCAGGTACACCTTCACCTGCCAGTATGTACTACTCCAAAAGTTGGCACCAAAATCTACAGCATCTTTCGCACCGCATATATCCAATGACTTGCTGCCAATGACTTGCTGAACTTGAAGCAATTGTTGTGCACGATGCAGTATAAGTCCACTCTGGCTTCAATCATAAAATAAAATATGCACATACAAGTTACACACACACACACACATATATATACACACACATACACATACACAGAGAGAGAGAGAGAGAGAATAAGAGAGAGAGAGAGAACACAAACGTGCAAACCCGCATGACCACCTCTATATTCCTCTGCCTCCTTTTGCCTTTTGCTTTCATCTCGTCCTTAATGTTGCTTGCATGCGTTGCGTGCATGCGCATGCATACATGCACCCATGCATGGACGCATGCACACGTATACACTAGGGGGCCGCACTGTGGGTATACCTAAGCTTCACCCCTAACTTTTCCTACATCCTTTTATACTATATATTGTATCCCAAGTTATAAGGTTAAAACTAGCAGATGAAACACATTCTGGAGTGTTATGTTGGGCTATTCTCAAGCTCTAGTTCAACTTTAGTCTTGAGAAATGTCAGTCCAAAGTCGTGTTGCCAGGTTATGTTGGGCTTGTTGCCTGTTGGGCTCTGTTGGGCCTTTCATCAGCTGCATGACAGGTCATGAAGCCCAACAGTGCCCAACAGAGCCCAATAAGGTCCTTTCCCTTCCCTACAAGCTTGTCTTACACGCCAGGTCCACGTATCAAAGCATATGAATACAACAGACATCATTTAAGATATTCAGCGCTGCACATTGGTGCAGTATGAGCCTGAAACTCTTCGTAAAACGTTCACAATATACTAAAGAAAATTGAGACAAACCTGACACACAATATTATTCAGAGAGAGGACTGTTTGAAAGAAAATAGATATGGGTTAAGAGGGAAGAGGCGGCTGGTACTGCTGCTTCCGGGTCCTCTCTGGCGACCTGTGCTGACTGCTAGAATACCAACAGTGTCTTATATTGTTCTAGTATTCTTCCAGATCATTCTCATCATGATGATTGTGCATGTTATGCATGTTAAGAGTGTTTGTTGGGCTGTTGGGCCGTGTTGGGCTTTCTTGGTGGGCGTGTTGGGCGCCCAACAGCTTCCTGGCAAGGTGAAGCCCAACAGTACAACAAGCCCAACAGCCCAACAAAACCTGGCGACACGAAGTTTTTTATAAAAATGAATGCATGTTTCTAGCCTAATATAAAAACTAATGTTACTGTCATGTTTTCTGTAATTTATAGTTTTTGCTTTTTTATGAAACTTCTTGCATAACATTCCTAGATTTTTGTCTGTTTTTCTTTAGTCTCTCTCTCTCTCTCTCTCTCATAAACGTATAAACACATACACATATATACATACACACACACATACACACACACACACACAGACATAAACACACACACACACACACACATACACACACATACACACACACACACACATATATATATAAATATACACACATACATACACACTTGTATGCATGTATTATATCCTGATTGGAATATAGGGGCATCATGATGATGTAGGCTCATTGTTTCAAACATACAAGCAGCAAGAGCTAGTGCCGAAATGAAAAAGCTTTCCAGCATGCATGGACCCCCCTTTTCATGCATTTACACACACACATACATACACACACACACATACACACACACACACATACATTCACACATCTACACATACACCTACACTAACATACATATATGTACACACACTAAGATACACGCCCACAGAGACGCAGAAAGACTCAAAACGCAAAGGAATGGAAAAGCTTGAAAAGAAACAGAGCTTTGAGAGCCTGGCAGACCAAAAACAAGTTGCTGACGCAAAATTTAATGCCGCACGATGGACCCACCTTCTATATGAGTACTCAGAGATGGTGTTTCCCTCAAGTGGATTTACCTGAACGCATATTCAAAGAACATACACATGGAAAAGAGTCAAAGATAACAGCAAGAACAGGGAGAGAAAAAAAAAAAAGAAAATTCAAAAGGTTTCAAAACAATCTGGAAACCAGCTCCTGAAGATTTGTCTCCTCACACACATACATACACACATATATATATACACATACACAGATACACACATATACACACACACACATATATACATACACACACACACACATACACAGACATACATATATATGTGCACGCATACACCCTCACACATACATACAGGGAACTTGGATGGGAGGCGGATGAGGGAGAACGGTGAGGAGTTGAGATATGAAAAGTGGATTAGCTGGTATCCCGAAGGATGCCAGTGGCGGCTACATTGCTCGCTTGGCCTCATTCCACTCTCTATTCTGCCCTAAATTTCCCGTAGTGCCGTGATCCCCCCTCCTGGTTGTTACCAGAAAAAACAGGTTTGATTCTTCCAGTAAAAGGGGGACTCCAGAATGCGTCAAGATTGATCGGTCGTGCATCTCCAGAACGTGTTAACATTGATCGGTCGTGCATCTCTAGAACGTGTCAAGATTGATCGGTTTTGCATCTTCAGAACGTGTCAAGATTGATCGGTTGTGCATCTCTAAAACACGTCAAAATTGATCGGTTGTGCGTCTCCAGAAACATTAAAATTGATTGGTCGTGTATTTTAACGTTTACAACAGTTCCAAATCGTAGGTCTATCTTGACGCCTGCCTTGTTTTTTTTTTATGTTCCATTGCAGAGCTGTCTCACTGGTCTGGAGTCGGAATTTGCTCAAAGGCGAAAGATGGCCCAAAATCCCCGTGGACCAGCAAAGAGCACCGTGACGAGGTCATCTTCTGGAATCTTATCAGACTCTCTGTACCACTCTGTGACATGCGTTCCCTTTGTGGAGTTGCCAACATATGGACCCAGACGTACTAGGCTTGTACATACAGTATATTTACGGCTAGCTAACCTTACGTATATTTTGCGTTATGCTAGTGACAACCATTATCTATATCTTACTGGCATGGTAACTCATTGCATGACACTACCTAGTGAGGTAGGCCTAGATAGTGATAGTGCTAGGACATGCACTCAAAGAAAAAAAAAAATGGGTTTTGAATGTTTCATTTTTTTTTTAATGACTCGACGTAAACTTTTATGAAGTTTTATCTAGTTAGTTATCCAGCGTTCAATCTTTCCTCTACGATTTGAGCTCTAGTCATATAAGTTCAATATAGTATGACTAACTTTATAGCTATTTCATTATAGGCACACTATGAGTCTATAAATTAGTAATTTCTATGAATTAGTAGATAAATCAATTATTTTTTACGGCTTTTCTTGTGAACTGGCGCTCCCTCTTTCCCTCTAATCACTTCTCCAGTTGCTTGCACATGGACTAAACGTGACCCTTTTAATATTTCAAGGGCTTTATCGTTCTTCATCTCTGCTTACTCCTTTAGTACTTAGCTAGGTACTTAGTATTCGTTGTCGAGAGGCTATGTACTTTGTTAAGGTTGTTGAAAAAAGAACTGTGTGTCAAAAAAAGCCTGAAAGCTAGGAAAAAAGCTGTTAAGGTTGTTCAGAAAAGAGTTGAAGCCGTTTTCTCGAGAAAAGATAATCCCCCATTTATGATCCTTTTTCTGTTTTTCCCCTTCCTTTTACCAGGTGGTTGACAGATTAGTATGTAGCATTCATGATAGCCAGTATTTTATATCGCGTGTTTTTTTGATTTATGCCGTCATGTACTCTCTATATTGTTCAAAAGACTGGTTATAGATCCAAAGAAGGAAGCTTGCTTATATACATAGATTGGGTCTTCTTATCTCTGTGTGGCCTTTCTTATGTTCCTATAACTGGATCAGATTCTGACAAGTGAACAAATCTGTTGAAGTTGGTCCCCGCGGGCTGTGTCTTTGCTTCTTTAAGTCCACGGGTTGTTGCTGTTGTGACCTGAATTTGCTAGACTGAATGTAAAATATTATTAGGGTCGTTACTCACAGTACGACTGCATAGGAGTACCAAGCGGACTTTAGATTGTGATAAACTAGGTCACAAATTGTCTTTCAGAAAAAGTTTCATACGTTTATTTTTTTAAAAAGAAAAAAACTAAGAGTCTTTTCACTTTTTTAGTTTTTTTTTTTTTTTAGTGCATGTTCTAGTGATAGTGATAGTAATATAATATAGTGATAGTGGTTTAATAGGTGCCCTAGGTAGGATTAAGATTATATAGGATTTATATCCGGAGGATTAGGCTCCTGCCCTAAGGCTGAATGTCCGACGTACAGCTTCTAAAGAAAGCGCCTAGATACATCAGAGCTCCTTGGCCGGCCCGCACAGGTCTATAGCCTGTGCTGTAAACGATTTACAGTTGAAGAAAAAAGCATACGCGGCATTATTTTTCCTTTATCTGAATAACATTCTGGTCTAGATTCTAGTTCCGATCTGAAGCTATCTGGCAGAGGGGCAAAAGGCTAGGCAAAAGGCTAGGCAAAAGGCCGCTAAAAGTGATATGACTTTTAGTGCTAAAACACAAGAGAGAAAGGGGGACCGAAAAAGAATTGAGAGAAGAGATTAAGACCAAGAGAGAGAGATAACACATTTATTTCACATTTTTTACTATTTTCAAAGTAATCAAGAACGTTTCTTTTCCTGAGACGCGCAAAGGGGAACGGTAAAGCCCTCTCTCTTCTTATGGGTTGCTTCTTGTCATTCTGTCTGACTCAGAAAGATGAAGTGACAAGGAGCATGATGTCATGTCTAAGGAAAGGCTAGAGGAAAAGTAAAGTATTAAAAATAAACAAGAATAATTTTCTAGAATGATTTCAAAACTTTTAAGAAAAAATAGATAGAAAGATACTCTGTATAATCTTGTACAGGAGGGATATCATCAGTTAAATTAATTTCTTATAATTTAAATTAAACACTAATTTCTTTAAAAACAGAATAAATCAGAATATATTACAATACAATACAATACACAATTAAATTAAATAATAATTAAATACAACCAGATGCAATATGCAGCGAGTGCAACATCCTAAGTTGAATTAGTGTAAAACTCATGCAATACTAATACAACACTTGTATATACTCATGCAACACATACTAATGTAACACTCATGCAACACTAATACAACACTGTAACACATATATGCAACACTATAACAGATTTATACAACACTTGCGGAATTTTCCGACACTTGCAGAAAATTTTACACTTGCGGAAAATTCCGATATTTGTGGAAAATTCCGACTTACGGAAAATTACGACTTACGGAGAATTCCGACTGGCCGAAAATTCCGACACATGCAGATTTAGTAACATGCGGAATTTTCCGTATATATAAAAAACCAAAACTCGGACAAAAAGTTTGGTAGCACCTCAGTGACAAATTCCGGAGAGTGATTGAATCGACCGTCAAAAAATTCCGTAACTCGTTCATTCAGGTCTTTGACAGTTGAAATCAACTAGAAAAACTCTCGGGACTTAGGTAACTTTGACTGATCAACAAACTTTGCATCACAAACTTTCAAATACTGTGCAATTTATCAATACCTGCATCAGTGAATACCGATTTGAACTGGACTCTGCCCTCTTGTCCAAGATTCTGCTCTGTCCGGTCGATAAGAAGTCGACGAGTAGAACGGAACACGTGGTGACGCCCCTGCGAGAGTCGACCCTTCTGATCTGGAGTCAGACAACCAAGACAAGCACAGACCAGACCACGAAGTGCTGCAGGAATCTCAAGCAACCCAGAATCGGACAAGTTGGACTTGAACAAGAAGAGAACCAGAGACAAGCATAGACCAGACCACGAAGTGCTGCAGGAATCTTAAGCAACGCAGAGTCGGACAAGTCGGACCTGAACAGGAAGAGAACCAGAGACAAACACAGACCTGACCACGAAGTACTGCAAAAATCTCAAAGCAACCCAGAGTCGGACACGCTGGACTTGAACAAAAGAGGAAACCAAGAGCAAAAACGGATTTTACTACGAAGTGCTGCCGAAATTTGAAAACACCTGCAGAAGATTCCCTTCGAAAGAAGCAGTAGTCAAACCTGTAGGCAAGATTGAGGAACGGAAGACAACCCCAGTGTCCGATGCAGTACTGTACCGACGCTCAAGAGACTATTTAATATAGGACCTGAGAGAGAGAGCACGAGTGATTACAGAAAAGACCTTAGCAAGAAACAGCGCTTTCGCTCGAAGCACAGAAGGATTTGACATTTTCGTGCTAGACCAGTATGCTTACTCGTTCAAAGCCTACAATCGCCTGTCCGAACAGATCATCCAAGCCCTTGCTCTAGACACCACACCCCAAGAGAGAGTAATATCCACCTATCATCAACACCTACCGATGTACATAGTACCCAAGGATCAATACGTCTGTCCAGTGACTGACTGCGCTGATTGTTGTGTAAAAAAAGCCGCCGAAGATGCCTTCCGGAAACGTAAACGAACAAGCGAAGGCGACAGGAAAGAAAACGGCAATACCGAAACCGAAAGCAGCAGCAAAAGCAAAGCCGAAAGTACAGCCTAAAGCAAAAGGACTCACAAAGGCAGCAGCGGTAAAACCTAAGATGATCAACAAACAACCTAAAGCAAAAGCCACCCCAGAGCATGCAATACAAGAGCAGGAGGATATGCTTCCGAATGCACTTGAACACGGCAACCCACCTCCAGCAGAGCTATCCAGTCAGATGCAGCAACTAGGGGCGCCCGACGTCGAGATGACCGACGGCAACCCGAATGCCAGTGCTCAGATAGGATCGGAGTCAGCAGGATTGTCGTTGAAAGATGTTGATCTCTCAGTCATACTGGAACTGCAGAAATAAAGGATTGCATTCAACCTCGATGTTGAAGGTCGATTGGTTCTTGCACCCCGAGAAGATGAAGGAAGGAAGTTGGGACAAACAGAAAACCTCTATTTCAACCAAAGAGATATGCCCAAAGTTAAACTCAACCTACCCACCTTCTCAGGAGAAAATCGAACCCAAACAAAACCATACTGGGGATGTCTCTTGCGACTAAGAGAGAGAATGAACTGGCACTTCTTTGACTTCCGAGATATCTACTTCCCTTCTACGTTGACAGGGAAGGCAAAGACTTGGTATGACCAACTACCAACCGAAAGACTGACCGGAGTTACTACTACTGCAGAACTGGGCAATCTCTTCCTCAAAGAATACGAACTAACAGAGGCAGACCAAGACTTAGCTGAGGAGAAACTGTTCGCACTGAAATAAAAGCTGACCGAATCCATAGATGAGTATGCCTGCCGGTATCGAGGTCTCTGCAACGAGTGTAGAAAAGAAATAGATTCACCTCAAGTGTCCAAATATTTCATCAAGGGACTCAGTAATGAGACGGTCAGAGTAGCTTTGCGAACGAAAAACTACTCGTCCTTCCAAGAAGTACTGCTGGACGCCAAAAAATACCTATCTGTAGCTCCCAACGTCACTTATCACGTATCAGCAGCCGTGGCTGAAGAAGAAGAAGAAGGACACTCACAGATATCACAGAACCCAACCAACAGAGATGGTACATACCCACTTACCACTTTCACTTCCCGCTCTCCCATCGGCAACATTCTTTCAGCTCCAACCCCTCAGCTACCGTCATCCGAAGTCTCGCTTCAAACGAGAGGGTTGTCAACCACCGTCACCTCGAACGAAGTCCAAATCGCGAGTCTAGCGACTCAAATTGCCAATGACAGAGCGTCCTGCGAGAGATACGGAGGGACACAAGTTCATTTTATGGAAGGATGCAGCCTTCAAAACGACATCGAGTGTACCTACTGCTTCCGAAAGGGGCACATTCGGGCAGCCTGCAGGGCCCTCAGAAGAGACTCAGCCAACCGGACAGCACCAGACCGAGAACAAGGACCATACAGAATTTGGAACGAGGAAAGGACCAACCAAGTGGACGTTCTGGCAGCCCGGCAGCCATATGACCAACCTACGAACGGGATGGGTCCTAGACCCATTAGACCAACCAGGAGACCCCTGTCAGGCCCACAATTCATCCCATCGCCACCCCTACACCGCACCTGTGGTATTTTCTTTGTCAGCTGCCCTTTCTGCGGCAATTGTGGTGGCCCAACCAGTGACTCCTTCAGAGGTTCCCGATGAATCAGACCCTGCTTTCTATCCACTCTCCTCCCCTGTTCACCTCAACGATTCCGTCCCTCCCCCTTCTCAACCTCACCAGCAACAGCAGCAGCAGCAACAACAACAAAATGCAGCCACACCGATGTTGACAGCACAGGTAGGAGGCATCGCTGCTCTGTTGCCCTCTGCACTGGGCACATCGCCTATGTTCTTTACTGACAGCAGCCCCCAACCCTATCAGCAGACAGGGCTGCTTAGTCCATTCCGTCAGCTATCCCCTATACCCACCCCCACTGCAGAGCCACCTGCCGGGTACCTAACCGGGTATCCTTTTGATCAACCCGAACCCAAGTACTGGATTCAGAGCCTCAGAGACTTTATTCTCCCGATCAATGTGCTTGGGATGAGAAACTTCAGCTCATCATCCCACCAAACTGGCGGGTCTCCGCCCCTGTCCCCCCGCTGCCCCCTGGCAGGAGAGGGGAAACTCTTCTGCAGAATCTGTACGAAAGAACGGAGGGGGTGGGAGTAAGCGCTCTCAACTGCAAGTCTGAGGGCAGAGTGATCGGAAGGAGGGAAGATGAAAGGCCGGTTGAGCTGTTCATATTGTTTGACTCGCAGAAGAATGAGTCAAACACAGTGTCTGGCCGTTTTCCTATTTTGCATGAACAGGAAAAAGAAAAGGGTAGGGGGCTGGCTTAAAACAGGCCGTTTGACCAATTTCTATTAAGACCTTCTTTTGTGTCTTTGTCTCTTTTGTTTAGTTCATTAATAGCACGACTGCATTACAAATAGGGGGGAAAGACACAAGTTGACATCTCTTTCTGATGCAATATCGAAAAGAGGACAAAGAAGGGAAAGTGGGACCTAGAAGAGCTTGTAAACTTTAAGATAAGGACACGATCTTTTTTCTTTCTATGTTTTTCTCTCTGCATGAGCCATCTGGCTGGCCAACCACGGCGGCCAGTTGTCTGCTTTGTTTTCGTGTCTGCATGTTTTCTCCTTATGGAAAATATTCTTTGCTTGTCAAGACAACATGAATTAAAGAGCACGCTGTTGTTTTCCATCTCTTCCACTTCTTGCACTCATCCGATTGAATTGAAAATCATTTAACGATCTGTGTTTATGTCGCTTGTGTCTCTTGCTGTAAAGAAATCGCATTTGTGAAGGTTGCTTGACAACATGATGCTGCCATGAAGCATGGGTAACAATCAAACGTTGCAGTTGGCGTTAAGCAAATATATATTTTTCATCAACTTGAACACATTTATTTGGGCTCCTGGATTCAATCCATTCTCCAGAGTTTTCCCTAATTTCATAAACTGTTTACGTTTACTTCGCCTCATTCTATCAATTATGATAATTGTATTCAAATTAATAAACTACATGAAGAATGATCGACGAATATAAACAGTTCTCATATCCAACTCCTAAGAATAATATGTCACGTCCAAGAAAGGTATTTATTTTTTAACCGATCGAGACGATCGTCTTATACAGGAGGGATGTGTTACGTCCAAGGAAAGGCTAGAGGAAAAGTAAAGTATTAAAAATAAATAAGAATAATTTTCTAGAATGATTTTAAAACTTTTAAGAAAAAATAGATAGAAAGACACTATGTATAATCCTGCACAGGAGGGATATCATCAGTTAAATTAATTTCTTATAATTTAAATTAAACACTAATTTCTTTAAAAACAGAATAAATCAGAATATATTACAATACAATACAATATACAATTAAATTAAATAATAATTAAATACAACCAGATGCAATATGCAACGAGTGCAACATCCTAAGTTGAATTAGTATAAAACTCATGCAACACTAATATAACACTTGTATATACTCATGCAACACATACTAATGTAACACTCATGCAACACTAATATAACACTGTAACATATATATGCAACACTATAACAGATTTATACAACACTTGCGGAATTTTCTGACACTTGCGGAAAATTTTACACTTGCGGAAAATTCCGACATTTATGGAAAATTCCGACTTACGGAAAATTACGACTTGCGGAGAATTCTGACTGGCGGAAAATTCCGACACATGCAGATTTAGTAACATGCGGAATTTTCTGCACATATAAAAAACCAAAACTCGGACAAAAAGTTTGGTAGCACCTCAGTGACAGATTCCGGAGAGTGATTGAATTGACCATCAAAAGTTTGGTAGCACCTCAGTGACAGATTCCGGAGAGTGATTGAATTGACCATCAAAAAATTCTGTAACTCGTTCATTCAGGTCTTTGACAGTTGAAATCAACTAGAAGAACTCTTGAGACTTAGGTAACTTTGACTGATCAACAAACTCTGCATCACAAACCTCCAAATACTGTGCAATTTATCAATCCTTGCATCAGTGAATACCGATTTGGACTGGGCTCTGCCCTCCTGTCCAAGATTCTACTCTGCCCGGTCGACAAGAAGTCGACGAGTAGAACGGAACAATGATGGGAAAGAAAACTTCAACCAGAGTGAGAAAAAAAAAGAACTGTTACCGTTCTACTAGAAGTCGCCGTTGCGAATTTAGCCTTAAAATTCACTTGTAAATTTACTTAAATTCACGTAAATTCATCTAAATTCACTGCATAAATTCATGTAAATTCATGCATATAAATTTACTTAAATTTATTTGTAAATTCATTCATTTTAATTTACAGGGGAATAAGTGATAAGTGATTTAGTGGTGCCCTAGAGCACATTAAAGACCGCCTATACTAGCTGTTTTGTATCAATCATACAGTCGATCAGTCAGTCAATCAATTTTGAATTAATCTAAATTTATAATATAACTCGTAGCATTTGCCTGCCCTCCCTTTGCATCCATAGTCTTCTTCCCTGCAAAGCCCTTCTCTGCTTCCGCATGGCTGACTGGTGGCACTCTATTTCCATCATAACATACACTATTCCTACAGCCATGTTGCATACCTGGAAGAATAACTGCTGCTATGCTTTGTTCCTCCTGTCCGGCCACCTTATGGCATCCAAACAGAAGGTAAAGCGAGGACAAGAACCTTAAAGAAATTCTAGAGAAGGAACGTGAGCAACATTCAGTCAGGCAACAGTTTATAGCAGGTTTGTCCCTACATCAGTTTAAGTTCTAGCGCGATCTGGTATTCCAATCAGCTGGGTTCATTCTATCATGCACGGTTTCTGCTCATTCTTTTCTCTGGAGCTGTGTCTATATAGAACTGTGTTAAACAGGCATTAGTCTAGACTAAGACTCAAACGATGCTATCCGTTGCTCGAGTGACATGTTGCATGCTTAAATATGAAGGTCAGACTCGATTTCAACGACTTTGATCGACGCGCGCGACACGTACAAAGCAAAGCGCGGCGGCAGAATATGGCGCGGCATGCTGGCTCACTCAGTCACGGCGCATGCGAAGGCTCAAAGGGCGGCGCTACAGGGTAGGACTCCACAGATCCCCCCTGGCCACGGACAGGAAAATCACGTCCTCGTGATCACCAAATGAAAAGACTGAGCATGCGCTTCAATGCCCGAAACAGATCTCATCCAAGTCGCCGTAGATCGTTGTTAGAGCTCTAAGAACTCTATCTCGATGGCATCCGTGTCAAAATATTCAAGGCGCCACGTGAATCAGAACAATCTCAAAGCACCATGATGTATGAGGCATGCTTGCAAGCCCAAGATCACCCAGACATAGGTATGCGACGCAGATACTGGTGGCACCAATAAGAGCACTCATCCACCATGTGTGTATGTCGTCGACCGGAAGACTCGATCGGAGTCATGGGCCTCTAGCACCAGCCAGTTCGGAAGTACGGCGGCCATGCGCATGTGTCCAACTCGGTGTTATCAAATTGTCAACAGCTGCAAAGGGATGTAAAGAAAAGAAAAGGGTGCAGCTACACACTGCTCCACTCATGATTTCCTGAAAGCTTGTTTGTGTGTCGGCCATCCTCGTTCTCACTAAGCTACCATCCCAAACCAAGTGACTTTAGAGCACTCTGTCACGACCTCACTCTTCGAGGTGCATTGTTCCGATTGTTCGATCGTTTGCTTCATAAGCAGCCATCACCAACTTCAAATCCTTCCAGCTTCTTACTGTCAGTCGAGAAGAATGGTACAACCAGGGTTTACCAACCCATCACAGGGGAATCTGGCCACGCGGTAGCAGTCACACACTTGACTTTTTGTACTTCAGGCCTGCCGTTCCCTCAGGGGCATCAAATACATCCAATGCCTCCTGGCTCAATATCAAGATCGAAAGTACAAGTCTTCTCGGCTTCTAACAGCGTATCACTTTGCAGCGGAAAGAACTCTCTCAGCTCTGTTCTTTTGGAGGGAAGTCCTGACGACTTCATGTGTATGTGTACACAATAGATGGAATGGTTGTAAAGCCGTGGCACACTCAGTCTCCTGCTAAGCGCCCAATGGCATACCTTTTGCATCATTTTAACATAAAAAGATTATCGCACAAAGGTGCCAACCACCGTGAATAAGCGTACACACCACCTGACAGAGTCAGACCAAATATGGACAGTCAGTCATGTGCAGACACGCACGCAGCTGCTGCAAATAGCAGACTCAACGCCAGACATGCACACGCCGGTTCCGATCGATCAGGTACAAAATCAGTCATACACTCACAGAACAGCAAGCAAAAGAAGCAATCTACTGGCCGTTTTATTTGCGATGTACTTGTAGACGGCAATCTCTGTGAGACGGAGTCACTCAAAAGTTCAAGCAACACCAACCAATATCTCCACGATCGGTTCCATGCATGCAGAGGTCTCCGATGCACTTTTCCAATCAAGAACGCTACCCCGAGTTCCCAGTGCACCACGATGATCTCAAAAAGAGGGCTTTGGACAGCTTGGGATATAAGGGGACGCTGAATTCCCCCACTCATGGTGTTTGCCTGACCGTGCCCGTATTGTTACAATCGGCTTTCAACTGTTATGCAAAAGGAAGATCTGATCTCTATCACAGAAGGTATATGAGAGTCGATACTCATCGAGCTGAGCGGTCATCATAATGCTTTATCCCTCCTGTCCGGCCACCTTATGGCATCCAGACAGAAGGTAAAGCAAGGACAAGAACCTTAGGGAAATTCTAGAGAAGGAACGTAAGCAACACTCAGTCAGGCAACAGTTTACAGCAGGTTTGTCCCTACATCAGTTTAAGTTCTAGCGCGATCTGGTATTCCAATCAGCTGGGCTTATTCTATCATGCACGGTTTCTGCTCATTCCTTTCTCTGGAGCTGTGTCTATATAGAACTGTATCGAAGAGGCATTAGTCTAGACTAAGACTCAAACGATGCTATCCATTGCTCGAGTGACATGTTGTATGCTTGAATACGAAGGTCAGACTCGATTTCAACGACTTTGATCGACGTACGCGATACGTATGAAACAAAGCGCGGCGGTGGAATATGGCGCAGCATGCTGGCTCACTCAGTCACGGCACATGCGAAGGCTCAAAGGGCGGCGCTACAGGGTAGGACTCCACACCTAACAATTCACAAGGTCTATAGACAGGCTGCTTCGTTGAGCTGATTTGATTTCTGTCTGCTCACTGAGGGTCGACTCCGATCCTAGGTCCGATCTGTCTTCCCAATGTGGGTAAAATGGTTATAGGGCACAAGACACCGGCTCATTTTTCTTTAAGGACAAGGTGAGACAGATAGTTGCAAAAGAAATTCAATGTATGAAGGTTTCTGAAGATGATGGGCAATCTTTTTCTCACTTTCCCCTCCTTGCTAGACTCACCCCTCTGCAGCGCGACTTCCCGTCTTCCTGCCGTATGTTTGTCTTTTTTCTGTGCAGCAAGTCGTCCTCCGGTGTTCCTTCCGTCTCTGCCCTTCCCTATTCTGCCCTGTCGGTTACAGATGGCTCGATCTTTTCTTTTTTGCGCATGCTGACATACAACCCGATGGGCGGGCAAGGTGGGCTGCCTGTTGGTTGCTCTGATAGAAAGCTGTGCACCTATGAAGCCTGCTGCCAGTGTGTAGATGATTTTATTCATCGGCTCTCTGTCTGCCCTCGATGGACTGCCGAACAAGGCTTTTTGCAGTGGTTGGTATTAATTCAATCAGACCGCTTCACTCGTTGTGACTCACCCTTTGCATCTGCCTCCTTTTTTAATCTGGGGGTTCGCAAGTTCATCACATCGCTCTTGCACTCTCAACCCTCTCTCCTCTTTATGATTTCTCATCATATTGTAGTAAATGATTGATTAGATTAAGTTCAAATAACTGTCGTCCACTTAGCTTGCAGCTGGCATAATTGAACAGACCTATGTATGTATGCACCGCCTGGGAGTTCTAACTCCACCTAGGGTTTGGCATCAATCAATCAATTAATCAATCAATCAATCAATCATAAATATTTGTATATAGATATTAATTTGTTACACAATTGTCTATAGATATCTGTTTGAATTACCGTCAAAAGTTGAGAATAACAAAACCCTAGGCTGACAAGACCTTGACCCATATATGGAGTATAATTGAGTATAATCCAAGTATTTCAGACCATCAAGTGCATTAAAGTATGATTAAACTAGGCATTAGATTTGCATCTAGTCACCAGGATCATGGCAGGATAGATTAATTGATTGATTGTTTACTTTAGAGTTTTGTCTTCCTGTGTATGTTGGGGAGCGCCTTGTCAGTGACGTCAAACTTGGAACTATACTTAGAACTAGACTTGGAACTAGACTAAGAACTAGACTAATTAAGAACTAGACTTGCATGAAACTATAGGGTCTAGAAAATAACTGCTCTCATGCAAGTACTAGCAGTACAAATATCAATGTACAACGGAATGATAACAATTTTTCAGTTGCATTTTCGGGGCACTCGAACATAAAACACAGTTACTACCTTTGCACAGCAGGATGACAATAACAAAAAAAGAAAGGAACAACAAAGAAGAATATATTAAGTTAACAAGATTGACACTAGAATATTACGTTGTCAACCGAATGGCTATACTGGCCCTAACTTTACTAATATTACTCCAAAAAATCAATGCTAAAAATGTACGATTTCTGGGAATGTATTCGAGAGCAGGCATCTCAATCGATTGTTTGAAGGAATATTGCCGTAAAGACACAGCGTCTCCAGTGCCGGCATCCTCTTTGACTACAGAAGAGTTGAAAGAGCGTCAGCGACCCCTCCAGTCAGCTTGGTACACTTCAAGTTCAAGTGTTTTAACGGAGGGGGGGTACGCGTCATCCACCCCCCCGCCAGTGCCCTTAACCCTTCCCCGGTCAACCCTGCCCACTTCGCATCCAGACTTCTCAATGACGGCAGCTTCTCTACAATCAAAACCTCAGAAAGGTCCCTGCCCCCCTCCTTCCTAAAACCAACACCCGTCAGTTGGATTTTGCGAAGAGACGTCAACTCACCGCTGCCCAGCCCCATACATAGCACTTGGACCTCCCCAATCATACCAAGACCCCCCACAGAAAGTTCTCCCAACCTGCGGAGGTACCCAGAGCTCAGCGCAACTGAGAACAACTCCACCTCTGCAGCTGCATCTGCAGGACCGACACCACCAAACTTTACTTCCAATCGTCGCAGTGCGGAGGCATGGGAAGTGCTGAGGGCAGCAGCAAAAGCTTGCATCCCCTCCTGCCCAATCCCCGCCAAGTTCACTGTTAGCTCCTTGAGGGAAGGGACCTTGCCCCCCCTCACAAAAGCATGCAGAGATTGAGCGCCTTGTATTCTGATGCTACAGTAAGTTCCGCATAAAAAAGAACGAAGAACCTTCAGACTTCCTGCCCCTCTATTTATGCCGGCAAGGAAAGCTGAAATGGCTTTTTCTGTCTTATGCAAAAGGAGGACTTCCTCCAGAGAATTTAGAGAGGCCTCTGCATGCGTCAACGCTTCTCCGATCACTTCTGCCCAATGTTGCCTCATCATAAAATTCGGGTTTCCTGCCAAGCTGATCTTTCGTAACCCCGACACCTTGCCTACTCAAATGACCTCAGCGAATCTGATCACTCCCAGATTCATTTGCTCTGGAGCATGGGTATCACTCTCCAATTCAACGTCCATAAGCATGGAAGGGTCAACGCTCCCTCGAGACAGACCGTGACAGAAAAAAGGAAAGTTGCGATTGCAGTGCTATTTGAGAGTGACAACACGGAGGGAAGGCACTTTGTTGGTGCTCAGAACTTCCCCCAATGCTATACATCCCTCCCCCATCCACCCCCCCTCACTCCCATCTAAACAGTGCACTTTTAGCGATAGATCTCGAAGGAATGAAAGCCTTCCCCCCCCCAACCCTTCCACCAGACCCCCAACCCCCTCATCCCCTGCCTCCTTCCAACTGAGATCAAGTTTCTGAAGAGACGGACACCCCCCACTACCGAAGGACATTCCTAGAGACGACAACGCAACCCCTTCTATTTGAAGTAGCCACAGCCGCAGGCTTTCAAGGGAACACAGCCCCCCCCCTCGAATATTCTCAGCAAGTGCCTCTACTCCGTCTCTCAGGCTACTGCTTTCTCCCCATACGTCAAGATCTAGAGTCTTTAGGAGGGATGCTTTGCCTGTGGTCAGACTGTGACTAAACAGCACAAAAGCTTCACGTGTCCTGCCCGGTGGGAGGGACACCTTAAAGGCTTTCAAATTAGACAGATGCCCAGAAGTGAGGGCATTGGCAAGAGCAACGACCCCCTCTGCATCCTTTGGATTCTCAGCAGAGCCTCCAGTAGCACCAAAAAGGAGGGCCAACTCTTGAAGAGACGGCAACCCTCCCAACGCTAGGGCAGCTGCAAAAGCCTTCAACTGCGTAGGGTCTATCACTATAGGGGGATCACCACCGATATCCAACCATCGCAATCTAGGAAAGCGACCTGTGACCACAAATGCAGCCGCAGATAACTCCACACCGGAATCTTCCCCCCCATCTCCCAGCCTTTGGTCAAACAAATAATTCTCACTTAAATCGAATTCTTCCAACTCTTTCAACGCATTTATGGACAGGAGATCAGCCATGAGCGCGTAGTTGCTCTCGTACGAAGACTCCATGATCAGCTCATTCTGACTGAGTGACAGGACTTGTAAGTGAGGCACAGCCTCTGCATTCACTGCAGAGGCCAAGTGCTTCACTCCCGCCGGCCTCATCTCGTTCTTTGCAAGGTCAAGAGTCTGCAGAGAGGTCGTCTTCTTTGCTTTCAGCGTGACTACTAATGCTTCCATCCCCTCTGCCTTGGCCTTCGTACGGGCTAGTTTGAGGGTCTGCAGGGGGGGGGGATCTGCTGATGAAGACAAGCCCTTTACAAGAGCCTTCACCCCTGAAGGGCCGAGAGGGTTGTCACTCAAGTCAAGGCTCAGAAGAGACGGAAGAGAGCAAGACGACAGGAGAGAGCCGAGAACCTCCATGGAGGGGCAGTGCAAACGGTTGCCTGCAGATGTATGCAGAGGGCGGTTCCGTATATTGATTGATTGGACTTAAAGGTGACACACACAAGACAAACAAAGGGCCGCAAGCAGGGCAGCATGTGGAGTCGGAAAACAGGGCAAACAAGATTTCATTCAGTGCACACACATACACACATACACATATACACACATACACATATACACACATACACACATATACACATACACATATACACACATATACAGACACACACACACACACATACATACATACACACATACACACATACACACACACATACACACACACACACACACACAAAGATCTACAGGAGTTCTCTTTCCGCTTTTCCATCTTCCTTCTCCTCTTTCTGCGCATAGAGAGATGGAATCAAGATAACCCATCCAAAGGCAGCAGGGCTTCCTCTCCGTTGGTCCTCTCATTTCTTCCTTTCTCTTCTTGCCCCTCGCATGTCCAATCCCGGCAGATAAAGATGACACTGCAACAGGGAAAGAAAGACAGGCAGGCAGGCAGGTAGGCAGGCAGGCAGGGAGACAAATAGTTGCAGAGAAACGTAAAAGGCGACACGGCCCAGAGGCTGAGAGGTGTTGATCTCTTCTGTCTATCAAAAAGCGCTCGGCTGATTGATTGACTGACCGACTGACCACTCAAGTCCAGATGTTCCAGAGAAGAAAGGAGCTGGTTGAAGATGAGACTGGCAATCTTGTGGAGGTCGCACTCTGAAGCACGAAGGGAGCGAGTCAAATTTTCAGAGAGATGCGCTAAAGAATGCAGTGCTAATTACTTTAAAAGAATGCAGTGCTAATTACTTTAAGGAAGCGAATGTCTGTGCATCCACAACCTGATTCATCTACGTCTCCTTGCATCCCTAATCTAAGACTTCATCAGAAAACGAAGGATGAATGGTGTTCATGAGGAGTGAACAATCGATACGTTTACGATGACCACTGTGAAATTCTAACTCAGCTTCTGTCTTCCAGAAAAGCGAAATCGAAGGAAGAAGGAGCCTGCAGACTTTGAAAGAAAAGGCCCGTTTTCTCACAGGGCTTCATGCTCCGCTCCTTCGATCTCTTCTTGCCGTCATGTCACATGTGTTGTGAAAAGATATCTTAGAGAATATTCAACACATGCTCCGCCCCTTCAATCGATCTCTCCTTCACATCATGTCTCGTACAGAATAGATGCAGACTCACAACGACACTACCCATTCGCTAGCCATAAAACAAGACAGACAGACAGACAGACAGACAGATAGACAGACAGACAGACAGACAGACGACTGACTGGCAAGGTTGAGAGTCTTCAGACCCATCGACGGGCCCCCTTCTTCCAGGGCCGCTTTGAGTCGCAGAAGGAGATCGAGGAGCACGGGCAGACAGGTGTTTTTGCAGACATGAGGACCTGCAGGAGGGGAGAGAGAAAGAGAGAGCTCTGGATGAGGTGATGAAGTTGGAGTGTCTGTCTGCGGGTCTTTAAGGGAACCGCACCCTCAGTTTCACTTCTCATTCTTTTTGTTGCTTTGTGCTTGTGTCTGCATCTCTATGGAATATCGTAGCTAGTCAGTTTCTTTACGTGTGAAGGGATATTATCTGCTGCTGAATAGATCCACTCACTGTCCCACTGACTATATTTGAGAGTCTCTAAAATTCCAGGCCCAAAAGGAAGGGAGGACAGAAGGAGCTTCAGTTTGGACGCGCTTAGGGAGAAGCCTGCAGCGGCAGACGACCTCATTCAACTGTGCCATTGTACTCGATGCAATTCCAGGCACAGAACAGAGAGAGGTGTACCGTCAGTCCCACACACACAGGACAGAGAGGACAAGAGAGACTGGAGGTTATCACTAAACGACTTCCACACAAACACAGCAACAACCATAAAAACACATACACACACACATACGTACACACACATATGAAGAGGAGCAGTAGAGCTCAAGACGAGGTGAGAAGAAAGCCAGAAGACTTCCTTCCTTCCACTCATCCGATAAGTCAAGGCTCTCAAAGTGCAACTGGCAGCGCCCCTGCAGAGCATACGCAGAGGCAGAAAGCACATGACATTGAGATATCGTGATCCCCACCACGCAAAAAGGAAGGGTCAAGCTTCTGACGAGGACACAAAGATGCATACTTGCCCAGAAAACAAAAAAACATGTAGACAACGCAACCTTCCTTGCCTGACCTGTTTCATGAACTCCAGGAGAACCCACGCCAAGCCATAGCCTTCCTTGTTGCAAGCCAGCTCTGATAGTGCCTGCAGTGGAGTGACCAGCAAAAACGGCTCTGATAGTGCCTGCAGTGGAGTGACCAGCAAACCCTTCATGTTTTGAGCCTGCCGTTAGCCCGTCATCTTACAGACTTGAGATGCATAGGCAGTCCGGCACATCCAAAAGTTTAATTGAAAACAAAAAGATGGTATATAGACGGAGATATATATACGCACAGACCTCTGCCGTCGGGAAAGCGTGGTTGAAGATCACAGAGAGTTCGTTTTTCTTCTTCTCCGTAGAGTCCTCTTCGATGTGCAATAATGGCCTGTCGACTGCAAAGAAAGTCGGACATATGTATATATCGAACTAAAAACAAAGTGGAGAGACAGATGTATGTATGCATAAGAGTAGACGGAATCTATTCAGGACGAGCAATTTCATAGCTACGAGTGACCTAAGTGAAGCGCCTGCTCGGTGGCGTCCGATTGTGATATTTGTTCAGCAGTGGCTGGTGGTAAGAAAGTCTACAAAGAAGGGGGACAACTTGACTCCATGCAGCGTCTCCTGCTCTGCATGCAGCCTCACAGGAAGAATTTATATCAGACCAACGGATTCCATGTACGGTGCGAAGAGGATAGCAAAGAAAAAAAGGCAGGTTCAGCAGGATGGCAGTCAGCAGAACTCGACCGTAAGCACCTCACTATAAGGCCGAGATCCAAGTGACTTAAGGCTTGAGCTTTGAAGCAACGGATAACAGTGAAGTTTGAGGATATGCCTGCATGACCTTATTGTAATATCTCTACGGGACATGCCGCAGCTCCCAGGGGTGAGATAGGGTAAGAGCACTGAGAGGTGCGTCCATGATTGTAGTACATGCACGCAACAGGTTCCTCTTCCCATATTAATATATGGTGCATGACAAAACCCTCAATCACGGTTGTTAGCTGTGCAAAAGCGTAGCCGCGGTATCTGTAAATGCCATAGAGGGCTGGAGACGGCTGGACGGGCTTCAAGACGGTTGAGAAAAAGAAATAAAAAGAGCTCTGCTATTAGATACATTTGCTAATAAGAAAATTAATGATGTACAAGGACTTTGCTAACACATGGTGTTAACGTGAATAAACGTGAAAGAGAAAATAAAATTGTAACCGCAGCAATACATTACTGATAAATCTTTAATAACTCATTTTTGCTTATTAAAAAAAAAAACACAGTGCTCCCCGCTTAAATCTACTTACATTTTTATTTTTTATTTACGGAGTTAATATATAAGTCTTTTACATACAGACACACATGCTATAATGTTTCTTTCATTTACTTTCATTTATATTTTGGCCATTCTAGCAGTAACATAGTAGCATATGTAGTAGCCAAACATTATATATGCCTTCTATTATTAATTTGCTTTTTTAAATCATCTACTTGTGACTGAGACTGTGAGCTAGTCTATAAAATGTTTGAATACAACATTATACAAGTCCTAAACTACACGCTTGCTACGCTTGCTGTATTAGTTACTGTAGTTGGTTGTGCTCACTTACTCACTCACCAACATACTTAGTCACTGACTCACTGAGTTATTCTTGCTTTCCTCACTAATTCACTCACTCACAGTGACGGTGTCTGTCTCACTAAGTCTTGCTCACTCACTTACTCCCTCATTTTCTCTGTCTCTCTTTGATCACTCACCTACATGCCCAAAGTTAACGGCTTTCATTAACACTCTCACATCCACACGCCCGAACGGCTTTTGTTCACACACTCGCTCTCTCTGTTTCTCTTCGTTTATTTCTATTTCAGGCCCTAGCGGCTTAAAGTTTTGTTTACACACTGAGTCTCATTCTCTCTTAGTAACAGGCTGTCTCTATTCATTCAGGTACCCACACGCCCATACAAATATCTTCTGCTGACATGCTTGTGTGAATCCTTGTCCCTCTTCATTCACCTACACGTCCAACTGGCTCTTGTTTACCTAGCTTGTTCACACCGGTTTACACACTTACTTTCCCTGTCTGTGATGATTTAGGTTTTTGTTATGCATGCCGCGTTCCCATATATGAGGGGCGGATCTGGCCTAGTCTGTCAAAAGGTTCCAGTTTGTCCCGTCTGTTCTGAATCTAGGAACACTGCTCATTGATCACTTTTACTGCGGTTTATTTCTCAAGCGGCCTTGTCTGTGTTTATGCACCTACACCGCCGTGATGCCCTAAACGGCTTCTGTTTACACATTTGCTCTCTGTGTCTCTCTTCATTATTCTTCATTGATTCACTGCATGAGGCCTAAGCGGCTTCTGTTCACACATTCGCTCTCTTTGTATCTCCTTGTCTCTCTTCATTCACCCACACGTCCAAACGGCTTCTGTTTACACATTTACTCTCCCTGTCTCTCTTAATTTATCAGCAGGCCCAAGTGGCTTCTGTTCATGCATTTGATATCTGTTTATTCATCCACAGGCCTAGCGAAGCCTAATCATAGGCCCGAGCGGCTTTTGTTCAATGACATACAATTGATCCCTCTTCATTCATCCACGGGCCCAAATGGCTCTTGTTCCTAGCTTCTGTTCACACACTCGTTCTCCTTGTCTCTCTTTCTTCGCCTGCACGCCCAACCAGCTTCTATTCACACACTCCCTTCATTCACCCACACGCCCAAGCAGCTTCTGTTTACACACTCACTCTCCTTGTATCTCTTTGTTTCCCTTCATTCACCCATACGCCCAAGCGGCTTCTGTTCATACACTTGCTCTCCTTGTATCTCCTTGTCTCCCTTCATTCACCCACATGCCCAAACGGCTTCTGTTCACACACTCGTTCTCCCTGTCTCTCTTCACTCATCCATAGGCCCAAGCGGTTTCTGTATGTTTCTGTTCACACACTTGATCTCTCTTCATTCATCCACAGGCCTAACCAGCGGCCCAAGTGGCTTTTCTTCAATGATACACAATTGATCTCTCTTCATTCATCCACGGGCCTAAGCGGCTTCTGTTATATAACTCGTTCTCCTTATCTCGCCCGCACGCCCAAACGGCTTCTGTTCACAAACTCATACATACTCATAAACATGCTCATTTTCTCCGTCTCTCTTCATTCATCCAGCTGCAGGCCTAAGCGGATTCTGTTACTGCACACACTTCTTTTCCATACTCCTCTTTTTTCATGCACCCGTACGCCCAAACATTTACCCACACGCCCAAACGGCTTCTGTTTACACACTTGCTTACCTAGTTTTATCCACAGGCCCAAACGGCTTCTGTTCAAGTAAAAAGTAGAGTCTCACCTCTCTCGGGATTCCTCCAGTGGAATCCTATGGGCCCTCCCATGTCGATCCTCTAGCCTGTCCAGAGGACTCCTCAAACTGCTATACTCCCGAATTCCTGGCCCTCTCCTATTAGAGGACCACAGTGAATACGTTGACCTAACGTACCCGTCTAAACCGATACAGATAATTAGAAATAAATATCTGATCAGTCTTTTCACCAGACAAAAAATCTATAAACCCCCACAGTCCACAGTACGCTCCTGTTAGTGGCTTCGTGCAATACTCAGAGCATAAGAGAACCATAGAGACGTATAAGGCAAGGTACAGATCCTACACATGAAGCTTTATCAATCCCTAGGTCACGTCTCTCATTCAGACAGACGGTAACCGCCGTGCGCATCTGTCTGACTATCTGGAAATTAATTCGGGACCAGAATTAATTCTGAAGCCTCCGATGGCATAACTGCACCATCGGCCTAATCAAATCCCATATGAAAGCCTGGAGCACACACCACCACGGTGAGTGCCTCGAGGGTATTTCTTACACCAAAGTGTATGCAGGCCATACCATGGAACTCACAATATGTACACCTCTGTCGCAGGCGCCCCGCCACCCCGTGTGGACGGGCCGCCGCGTGCGCATCGCTCCTTTCTCTGGCTCGGGGTGAAGGGACGAATGGAAAGGCTGGGACCGGAATTCACCCTCCGCGAATCCGACCAGGAATAGGACCGTCGTTTTCTTTCACACACCCCCTCCCGAGCCCCCAAGGAAAGACTATGGAGCACGCAGCACAACACACCCCTCTCTGACGAGGGGGAATCGGGAAGCATGAGAAAAGACCTGTCTTTAATCACCCGGCTCCCCAATTTTCCTTGTCCTCTTTTTCTGACGCTCGACCATTGCCTGCCAGTCACCGCAACTGGCGACCTAATAGGAGCGTCCTCCTTTTGACCAAAGGACCACTATATGTAGGCAGGGTAATCTGCATATGCAAACAGGCAATTGCTGCCGGAGGCTCCTGTGCAAGCACAGATACGAGTCCCTGCAGCGAGAAGCACCGCTCCCCATCCGAGCAAGTCACAAAAATACGGCATCCCCCGAACTGCTCAAACGCTGCCCCGCCACTACGGCCAGCAGCCTAGAACATGTGCTCATAGGTTGGACACAGCCACGCCGGGACGTGCCCCGAACACACCCAGCCTAAAACGTCCACACGTTTAGAAGATATGCAGGGAAGGGATTGCCATAAGTCCTCCCCTTTCCCCACACCCGAAACGGAGACTGCTTATCCTCCCAACCAACACAGCACAATCACAAAAGAATTACTCATGGATCATTTACCTCTTCTCTCCTCATTCCCTTTTCTCATGCTCTCAGGCGTCGTCCTCTACAGACGTCATTTATTATCCTTTAATAAGTGAGAGTACACCGGGCTCACGCATGTGCAGGGCAAACAGGGAAAAGCATGCCAGCTGACCGGGCTGGAAAAACGGGACAAAACTGAAACTATACCAGGAAAAGCGAAAGGAACAGCACAGAAGAACACAGGCCCCGAGCCCATGCCTGTTTATACTAACGGACGCATGGGACACACAGCCCATCTGCCTCCAGATGGAGCCCCGCCCCACACGTAGAAAACCGAAGATGTGTAGCATGCAGGAGCCCGCGCGCCGTGCCATGCTTCCTTCTCTGGACGGACCCTGCCCTGAACGTATGAAAGAAATAAAAGAAAGAAAGGCAAACAAAACACAAGCATTCCTCATGTAAACCAAAATGCAGTTCATTGGAAACCAAGAGCCTTTGACAGCCTTGACATGCCCTGCCCCCTGGCAAAGAGACCCAATCTTACAGAACAGGCCTATCAAAAACAAAGTCCTTACCACCTTCTTCCCCAATACTTCTTTTCCTTCTTTCATGCACTCGTACCTACGGTATGTGTAGATGGCCCCGCGACCACCACAAAGGGAAGGAAAAATGTTTTGCTTGCCATATTCACCCTACTCTAGTTCGGGTCGGCGATGGGTTAGGCCCCCCTAATGCAAACCGGCAGCTCAAGGAAAATACGACTGCAAAAGGTCTCTGCCTACATAGACAGGACGGGAAGGCCTTCCCTCCAAGCTCCTTTCTGTCAATGAAAACGAATTTAAAACAGAAAACCCAAAGACGCCCACATTTGGCTAGCGTTCACCGACCATGCACGCCCCTATGATGTGACGAGCTTCCCCGGGCCGTGCGGAAATCCAAACAAAGAAGAAAGAGGGAGAGAAAACAAATATACAAAAATGAACTGCACTTCAAGGAAGGTGCCCCCGAGGCACCCCCTACCCCTTCACGCATGTCTTGCAGAAACAATTAAAATCATAGGAGAGCCACCCCACACTCCCTTGACCTTCTGGGGAAAGGATTTCATAAATACAAACCAACAAAACCGAACACACCCGGACTTACACTCACCCCTAACCTGACCTCCCAAAGCGGAGGACAGGCTTCAGACAGGATGAGATGCCGGCAGAGGAAAGAAACATGCACAACACACCTGAGCTCTCATACTCACCCAAATGCCCCCTGCACCTTGATCAGGTCTCTCTTTCACAGCACTTACACATCCGAACGGGACAGTTCATTCATGAACGCAGGACGTGCTTGCGATTCTACTGAAACACTGTGCATAGAGAGACGAGACAAAGAGATGAAAAGTTTTGGTGTGCGCACAGCGTTCTTTCCCCCTGCCTAGGCTGCCACCTGCCAGACGTGATGCTCCCCATGAGCACCCCCCCCCCTTTCTATCTACCTAGTCTATCTACATTCTCCCGTGGATTCACTCGGGGGTGATGCAAAGCCCTGCAGGGAGTGAGACGAAAGTACAGATCAAAGTGTCGGTCAGGCAGCATGCCAACTCCATTACCACAACAGATCGCAGACAGACAGCCAGGTCTTAAATGGACGCAAAACATTCCAGCTGATAGCGTTCTTTCAGGCTGCCTAACTGGTCTGGCCAAGCCCATTCTGCTCAAAACGGAGGAAGGAAATCGCACAGGGATCGGACGGTTTGAGTGCTTTGAGCACTCACCTTCACCGCAAAAACAGCCCATCGGTTTCCTGCGCATAGATCTCTTATGCAGACGGGCACTAAACACGGAGTGCAGGACAATGGATCCGAACAGACAGGGTAATGCCTCCTTATGAACGTCGGATCCACCCGCCCATACACCCCACGTAATTGACCTTAAACGGTCCACACTCGTTTATTCCACCCGAGCTGCCCCAAAAACAATTGATACTCAGGTTACATAAAATTTGGGCCCGCTTATTGCATGGCCTCATGCATTGCCCAAGCATTGGATGCTTTGCCCGTGACGCAGAGGCACGTGCGCCAACTATGCCAGAGCGGTGAAGACAAACAAACAAGTACGAACACAAACAGGACGAGACAGAACAAGACAATTACCGAACATACATGGCTGCGGAGGTTTACGGAAGGGTGCAGCGGAAGAAGACCTGCTCCTCTGACTTTCTTGCTTTCCTGCCTAACTCTTCTTGCTTTCCTGCCTGGCTGAGCCCATGCCCACCCAGCAGGAGACCCCTTGTCTCCTGCCCCTCTTTCTTGTCACCTCCCCATCTAGTCGCCTATCTGGGAGAACAGATTAACGAGAGAGAGAAACGGATAAAAGGGACAAACATTACTTCTGGCCTATTTAGCTCCTTTTATGCCCGTACCCAAACCCCAGTCCTCTCCACCCTGAGCGAAAAACAAAACCCTGTACACGCCTACCTGCAAAAGGACGACAGAAAGGAAAGAGCAGACGACAGAAACAGGACACAAAAGAGAGAAAGAAAAGGCCCTGCACCCTTCCCTTCCAGAAGTTCCACGCCGCCGAATTCATGCCATCTCCCCACCGGGGAGGGCGCATATGTTCCTCGATCGTGCAATCCACTGGAGATCTGCCCCAAGGACACGCATCTGTTGAAATTCAATGCACCACTCTAAAACGCCCTGCATGGTCGCATCGGTCTGGGCCTTGCCAGACCGGAACTGGTCGTGGAGGGGGCTGGAGTCCGTGTAGACGATCACACGGACCTTCTTGAGGCCGCACATTGCCTTAACGAGGGCAACGATGCCGAAAAGCTTCTTGAGAAGAAACTCAAAGGCAAGCACCTCCCCGGCGGTGGAAGACCCGACCTTCCTTCCCGCCCTTTTGGTGGTCCACGCGATCCAGTTCTCCAGGAGGGACCGCAGGTCCCCTCGCAGCTCGATCGAGTGCAGGATCCTGACAACATAACCCAACCGTGCAGCATAAGTCGCGAACTTGAACGCTGCGTCGAAGTACGCATGCACGACGGGCACGAGCCCCACGCTCATGAAAACCCGCTTATCAGAGTGCCCCTTCAGCATCTCGATGATGCGTACGACCGTCTTGAATACGCACCTGGAGGGCTTCGAAATCGACTGCGCTACCATGTGGCCCCACACCGTACGGAGCGGATTTATCCTCATCCCCCACTGCAGAGTCCCGACTCCAGCACGGATCGGCTTCTCATGTTGGTTATCAACCTCCTCCTCGGTGGAGGGCTCAGCACTCTTGCCATCCAAACCCTTCCAGAGTTTGCTCAGACACTTCTCCTTCAAAATCTCCCATAGAGGAGCGGTGTCTATGTTCTCGAGGTACGAGACCTGGGAGAGGTGAATCTCCTCCGTGGAGACTCTGGAGATGTCCACACACATACGGACCCAAAGCCCAACCTCTTGTCGAGGGTCTCCTGAAGGACCTTGTGCTCCTTCGGAGGGGCTCCAGTCAGCAAATCGTCTATCCAATTCATGACGATAGCTTGGGCTCTCCCTCCCTCAGGGGGAGCCTTGACCGCGATGGCCATGTCCACACGCTTGAACCCCAACTCCTTGCACACCCCTTCCAACTTATGGTCGAAAAGCTGGGCCGTACAGGGCAGTCCGTAGAGGCCCATCTCTACCAAGTACGTGCCCGCAGGCTCGTACTCAGCCGCCATCCTCCTCAGCTCCTCGTACCTGTCGTCAGGGATGTCCTTGAAGGAGTTCTTCTCAGGAACTCGAGGCAATATAAAGGGCAGTATCGCGCCGACCCGTTCGGCATTGTAATCCTTGGAGGTCAAGAAGGCAGCGGTCACGTCCGCCGCTCCCATCTCCATTCCTGTGAACACAATGAAAAGGCAGACGGTGTTGATCCCCGCGACGGAAGGCGTTCCGACATAGGTGTCAACGAGTCGGCCGTCCAGGAAACCCTTTGCGAAAAACCTTGCTTTAGGCTTCCGGCCTCCATCGTCCGTCTCTTTCTAAGTGCACCGCCAGCCTATGCTGACAACCGCCCGAATCTCGTTCCTTTTAACCCTCCTACCGAGCGTCCGATTTCCCACAATATTCACCAGCCACTCTTTTAGGGCAGCGAGCTTGTGCGACCCCAAGTTGACCTCCTCCTTTGTGGTGGGGAGCTGGGTAGAGCCCTTCTTGAAACGGCTCATCTCCTCCTCGTACACGGCAGTTCCCATGAACAGGAACCCTGATCGAGGGTTCCTGGAGGAAAGGCAAGACAGGTGAGGAAGACCGTACCACCTATTCCTGGTGGGGCTCCTGGGCATCCCAGCCCGTCTGGGATTGCCCTCTTCTCTCTCCCATGCCATCGCCCCAGTGAATGACGGAATGCCCCTTTCCTCCCGGAAATTATCATTCCAGTTCCTCCCCGTCACCTCGGGCACTCTCCTAGCTTGCTTCTCCTTCAATACCTCCATCGCACAGAGGGTGTTGAACCGCTCCCACTGCAGGCCCTTCAAAACCTCATCCACCTTGTTCATCTCCTCAACCTCCTCCTTGGGCGGGTTCTGCCTCACGGTGGGTCCTTCTCCTGCCCTGGGAAGTTTCCGACCCCCCAAGACTCCCCACTCATTATCCGAGGAGCTGCTGTCGCTCCCGAAGCCCAGGTCGCTTGCCTCAAACGTTGACAAGCTGGCATTGGATGTATACCCATCCCCGTCCGTAGACGCTACCAGAGACGGAGGCTCCTCATCCGTCTCCACATTCTCCGCAATAGGGCCCAGTAGCTCAACTCCCCCAACCTCATTCCCATCATTAGATACCCCTTCGGCAGCAGGAGGACCCCCATGATCCTCCGCTCGCTCCTCTCCGCCTGCGTTCGAAGGAACAACAGGTTGAGACTCAGCAGCCTCGGGGACAATACATGACTCCTCCTTGATAAGAGGCACAGCAGGGATAGCAGAAGAGGAAGGCACAGCAGAGGAAGACGACGATGTGGAGGGATCTGCAGACACCGCGTCTGCAGAGCCCTTTACACCCCCTACCTTTTCTTCCTCCGGCAGTTTCCAAACTCCAACTTCGCGGAGCTGGACGGGGTCATCAATCATGCGCATAGCCTCTTCGGGGACTCTCCCTCCCCGAATGTCGAACACATGCTTGATAGACGTCCTCCTCACTCTCCCGTCCCTGATTTCCTTGACCTTAAAAGCGAGGGTCTCCCTTACCGAAAGATCAGGTGTGAGGTCTGCCCATCCATAGCTCTTATGCGCCTTTGAGTGGAGGGCCACAAGCTTTCTACGATTGTCCCTCTAGACAACTGCCCCCTTTACGGGGTGGGCCTCCATCGGCTGACGATCGTACGAGAAGAATTCCAGCACAGCTGGACTCAAAACTCTCCTCTCTCGCATGGGAGTTCCTTGGTTAGAGCGGGACCTATCTGCGCCCCCCGGGTGCGTAGAAGGGTCAATCGGCCTATCCTCCGGTTCCGACTTGTCACCTCTACCCCTCTTGGCAGAAGACTCTGCCCCTCTTTCATCGTCTCCGTCATCCCCGGAGACGATCCTTCTCCCAGACGATCTCCGCAGTCGTCTGCGAGCAGATAGATGGAGGCGGGCCCTCTCCCCAACGGAGAGGCCATGATGTAGAGCTTGGGAAAATCCGGGAGGAACGTCCCCCCCACCATCTCCGCCTCCATCATTATCTGTTCCCCCGCCCCAGTCTCCTCCAGAATAACCCCCTGGAGGTGGGTCGTGTGCTAGGGGGTAGAACTAGGATGAACATTATAGGTACCCCTAGTTTGGCGGGCTTCCTAACTAGTTAAGATAATAGTTTAGACTTATGCTACATAAAAGTTATAGATATAGAACATGTTAGAGATTCGATTTCTATTCTGGCGGGCCATTCATGCTTTCTAGTTCATGAGAAATTGTTGTTTAAAGGTGGTGTTGCTACGATCTGGCGGGGCTTTTCATGGCGGGGATGGACTTTGACAAACCTTCCCCTCCCGCCAGTACGCCTGCCCCGCCACGTCCCGCCAGACACAGTCAATCCCCGCCAAGAAACGTGAACACCTCACGCATACCCTGCAAGGTCTCTATGTTTGTTGTATAGACAGAGAGGCAGAGAGATAAACAGACAGACAGAAAGACAAGCAGGCAGACAAACGAGAAGAGAGAACGAACAGACAGTCAGTCAATTGTAGACAGGCAGGCAAACAGGCAGGCAGGCAAACGAGAAGAGAGAACGAGCAGACAGTTAGTCAGTCATAGACAGGCAGACAGGCAGGCAGGCAGGCCATTCTATACCAACCAATATCAACCAATGGGTTTCAGTAGAGAGAACTGTGTGAACCAACTGCTTGAGGCGGCAGATCCAGGCGGCAGGTGGTAGCGGGAGGCTAGCGGGTAGTGGTGAGGGGCTGGTGGGGGGCGGATGGGGACATAAGAGCGCGGTAGACTTTCCTTTGGCGGGTATTTCTTTCGTTGGCGGGGGGGTCTAAGCATTGATAGACTCTAGGGCCCCGCCAGGTCAAACTGCCTGCCACCCCGCCAAATCGTAGCGACATGACTTTGAACCAATTTTTGAAGTGAAGATATAACCCGCCATCAGTTCTGTTAGCTTAAATCAACACTTTAGAATGTGGAAAAAAAGATTGGTATATAAACCAAGTACCCGCCATGTCTAGATTTTTTGTTAGAGAATGTATAAAGTTAGGGTCACCCTTATACAGTAACGTAGTGCTACCCCCTAGGGTCGTGTGGAGAATTGTCTGGGGGAGGGTCCCCGTGACCTCCATCTCCATCAGAAGGATTCCCCCCATCATCTCTATCGTCTCTGTCTAACCCGCTTGATCTGCTCCATAGCAGAGACTCAGAAGCGAAGGTGTCTTCCTCAGTCTCCTCATCCTCAGCACCCGACAAATGAGCACGAGGGGACCCTTCGCCTCCCCTTCTCTCTCTGCCTGTCTTTGCCACCGACGCATCCGAGAGCTCCTCCCAAGCTCGGTCCCCGCGGCCGACCTCGTTCTTGTCGACCCTGTCTCTGGGGTCCTTGAGAGGGACGACCTTCACCGTGGGGTCTTCTCTCTCAAACACAATGGGGCGCGAGCGGTCATCGTGGTGCTTCAACCTATGGAACATGCACCTGAGCTGGTAACACATTTGATACATGAGGTACCACGCCTTCTCATCTTTGTTACTTTCTGTCCCCCAGAACATATTCCGAAAGTGTTCTATCATCCGATCTCCTCCTTCTATGTACGCCCAGATGCTTGCAGCCACCGGATCTGGGTCGTAGGAGCTCGGAAGAACATAGTTCTGGAACTCGATCCGCTTGTACCTGTAGTACCTCTCGGGAAAGCCGACAGCTATGGACAGCCCGACTGTCCAGAACTTCCCCTCCAAAGGGGTCCAGTAGGCATACTCGGCTCCCGGGGGCTCAATCTAAGACAAACCATCTGTCTCCCTCAATTCCCTGTCTGCCTCGATCCACTCCTACTTGGGCTTGTCCAAGTACTTGAGTGCCCTGTGCATGTAGTATCGCCCTCTACGCTTGCCCCCAGCCGCAGCGGGAGCAATGGAGACTCGGAGACTTATCGAAGTGGTCCACCCCTCTGGGATCTCGATCCGACGGGGCTGTGGAGGCGAGTGCAGATAGACGCCCTAGTTCTGTAACATGATTTTCATGAGGCTGTCCTCCTTAAAATCGAATCCCATGTTTCCAGGGAACACCCCACGTGCTTCCTGGATTTCGTCCTGCATCGTTGTTGCACTCCCGCTTCTCCATGAGTCCCCTTTGATGCCCGTCATCAGTCGGGGGGCTAGGTAGTTCTTGAGGGTGTCCAGGACCTCTCCCTGCATGATCTCCCCCAAGTCGGGGTAGAGCATAAGTACAAAACGACGAGTCCAAGCATCATACACCCCCTGGCGGTACGTCATGATCACCGGCTACTCCACCTTCCAATTGTACCCCAGGGGCTCCCCGTCGGCCCCCAGGAGATGTTTCCCCTTCTAGTCTAAAAAGACGGGGCCTGGATCCTTCACCCTCCTTCCCCGCGAGGGAGCGCGAGTGTACTGCCGCACCGTCTCAGGCGTGCGCAGCACCCCAGGGGCTGACGGGTCCAGACTGGTCCCCTTCATGGAGGAGCCGAGGGGGACAAAGAAATCCGGCAGCGGCGACTCCCCAGAGTTGACGGAAGCCCTGTTGGACATAGCAGGAGAGGGAGACCGTGGTCGGGCGCCCGCCGCCCCCGCTTCCCTTACCGAGGCCTCGGCTTGAGCAAGGGATTGGTCGGAGGGCTCTGCAGGAGCAGGGGAAGGGAGGGAGGGAGGCAGAGCAGAGGAGAAGACAGATGAAGACGATGACGAAGCCGATGCCTGCGCCTCGGAGTCCGTGCTCGAAATCTCCTGATAGCCCTCACGAAGATGAGTGAGGCGAGGGGCTTCCCGCAAGCCCACAAAACCTTCGCCCTCATCAGCCAGCTGGAAAGAAAATTTCCTCGCCGGCCACTGTATCCCTCGCTGCAACCCCTCGTATCGTCCCACCAGAGATGTGCCCGGAAGGACTAGAGGGAATCCCCTGTGACCGAGGTCGCTTCTTCCTGCCTATCTGCGGTAGCGGGCGCCTGTTCCTCCCTCCTGCCTTGCAGAAGTTTTCCATAGTCGAGGATCCTCCTGTTCTCTGCCCGCTGGAGCCAGGAGGATGGTTCTTTCTTGATCGAAACGAGGCCCCCCCCAAAGGCGGAGGTTGTCCGGGACCGTCTGCAGAAGTTCCGGATGGACCTGCAGGACGGTAAAACGTTCCCCTTGAACGTTTTTCTCCTTATGCCTGTGAAAGACCGCGACAACATCGTGCGTGAGCGGAGCCAAGAACTGCACAATGACTCTGCGCAACTCTATTCTCAGGGAGGGCATGGACACCACCGTGGTGTCCCCCACTCTCCATCCAGGAGGCGCTTTTCAAAAGGTCAGGGTAAAAGGGATACCTCCCCGGGCCACCGTTCTGTGAAACACACAGGAATACCTTCAACGTTCCCCCATCGCCACGAGGTGAATCACAGCAAGGGAAAAACGGTGGTTCGGGTCTGACATGAGGAGGGCCACTCCCTCCCGATTGCTGCGAATGCAGCGCTCAACCAGAGCCTGCAGACCCTTACCCACGTACGGCGGTCCCTGGCGGTACTCGATGGGGTGCAGTCTGGGGGACCCGTCCCCCCGGAGCCATGCCTGAAAGGAGGTACCCGCTCCCGCCTTCTCTCCATCCATGCACACCAGGTGCGGACGCCCCAGCCAGCGAGCAAAGTAATGTGCGCAGTCGATGAGGGAAGCCTCATCTTTCTCCTTAGCTGGGTGGGCCAGAGAGAACCCGGCTCCTGGCTCGTAGAGAACCACCATCATTCCGAAGCCCCCTGTCTCGGCCTTCGCAAGAAGGTCCTTGAAGAACCAGATGTTGACGATTTAGACCGTTCCCTCGATCAGCCTCCAGTCGGCAGACAACTGCTCACTCCTTTTGTGAATCCTCGGAGTGATTGCATTCTTCAGTTGACAGAGGGGACACGCAGAAACCCACCTTCTGCAGTCCTCATCGATCTCAATGCCCTCCGCCGCGAGAGTCTCCTTGAGATCGTCGAAGTTCTGGTGTTCGTAGCACGCATGCAGCGCTATCGTCTCACGCTTCTGGTCGACCAAGATGGCCGAGAAGGCAGCCAGGTACGTCCGTTCATACCCGTAGTCCCATGGTTTGAAGTAGGTAGCGCCTCCAGCATCAAACTTTCTCACCGCGAGAAAGGGACCTTACTGACAGTGGTCGGTGTCCGCCAGCTCCGAAGCAGTCCATCCACCCACGACCCAATACGTGATCGGGTAGGCAGCCACAGAGACTTCAATGCCATCGGATGTGGCTCTGAAGTCCTTCTTAGCCAACCTCTTCTTCTCCGCATCGGGGAGAGGGGTTCGAGGAATCCTCTCATGAGGATCTTTCTGCTGCTTCAGCTGCCGCGCCTTGTTCTGCCGGTCCCACACCTCCTGCAGTGACTGGAACCAGTACCCAGATGACCCGCCTTGGGGACCTCCCCTAAGAAAGTGCTGAAAGGACTCGTTCGGAACGGCTTTGTGGTGCGGGCTGCGGTCATACACTGCTCGAGGGAGGTGGTTGAGGCCGTACCCGTCCGGCCTGTCTTCCCATAGCTTGTGGATAATGTAGGCCTCCGGGGCTCCCACCTTGAAGGAGGTGTCCATGACCTCAACATCAACCTACGGAATCCCCTGTCGCACCCCCTCCTGGTATATCAGGTCCATAGACAGCCTCACCCCATATAAGATCTGCCTCTCCTCCTTCGTTCTCTCCGCCCACGCGCAATAGGTAGGGAGGACATCCTTCGGCGAAGAACGAGGGACGAAGAGGCCTGCACTAGGAGCATTGCAAATCAGCACGTCAGAGAGGTTCGGCTGATCGACTGTGTGGAGGAGGCAGGGGATGACAATGTTCTTGGAAGCCCCGGAGGGGTCATGAGTCGCAAACCGGATGCCAAGAACGGCAGGACAAAAGAACACCGCCTCATCCCCCAGTCCCCGTGACTGGAGGGGCATCTCCAGCTGCACCTTCCACTCAATGAAATCTTGTCCCATGACAAGATGCTCATAATGCTGGTGCCGCATCCTCCTGGGAAGCCCCCCGTTTGGGGGCCCGTCACCCTCCTCCCCAACGCCCCCCGTGAACAAACCAGTCTAGTCCGGGATATCCGGCCTCCCAACTAGCCCTCCAAAGGCACAGATAAGGCTCCTCACCTTCCTCCAGGAGATGAGGTTCCCGAACGTACAGGAGTCAATATAGATCTTGAGGACCCTATACTCGACGAGCTCGGGGATTTGGGATCTCGCATTTCCCGAAACCTTGTAGACCTCAAACTTTTCTGGAAACCCAGCCCGACGCTGGGTCCTGCTCGGGTCGTTCATCAGTTCACTCTCGTATTGGGAGACCATGTAGACAACAGACTTCAATCCAGAGGGCACCACATCCATGGTGGTCTCGTCCTCTGGTCCCCGCGTGCGAGAGATGACCTCAGGGAGATGAGGGTCCTGCTCCTCCATCATGTCCCTGATGCGCTGGACTCCTCCCGCAGTGAACTCCAACTAGAAGGCTTGCATGACCGTCATACAAGTCTCCAAACCTGCAGGGAAGATAGCCCACCCCATACGTTCCAAGCCTGTCCGTTCAGGCTTATTGGACAAGAGCGTTTGCCAGGCTCCACGGACTCCTTCTCTCCATACATCGACCCCCGTGTGGGTCCCAACAGGATTCCAAGCAGACAGGCGCTCCACAGCCTCATCATGCCATACAGGGAAGGTCATTGTGTCGTAGTCGGGCAAGTACTTGGCTCTAGGCTCATAGACAAAGGGAGGCCAAGCTGGTCTGCAAAGCAGACCTTTCCGAGAGACCCCTCCCCATGAGGGATCTTCTTCTCACCCTTGGACACGTGGATGGTCAGGTTGAACGAGTCCCCCTGCCCATGTGAGACGCCACCCGTCACTACGACACCATCATCATCGTCTTGACCCCCAGGATCGACATTTTGCGAGGACACAGGAGGGATACTACCCCCTCGCTGCGCCTGTCCGGAGTCTAAGTTCTTCTTTTCGAACTTCTCATTGTTGAACCTGCCAGGAGAAAGGGTATGTCCACCACGGCCGCGACCCCCACCGCTTCCTCTCCCCCCTAAGCTGCCCCCACGACCAGGATAAGGAGACCCTCGACGGTCTCCGGAGCCGCCTCCACGGCCTCCTCCTCCCGGAGGACCCTTAGGGCGGCCTCCGGAGCTGCCCCTGTCCTGCCCGGTCTTGTCTATCTGCTTCATCATCCATCGCTTCTTCGCATTCTCGTCAGGGCAGTTGTTGGGAGCATGGCCTATCGTTTACACGATGGGCAGCTGTCCTTCTTCCGAAACCAAGGACAAGCCCCATGGCCCCCCCACTCTGCATATCCATCCGGACGGTTGCATCTCAGGCACTGCCCATCGTGGTACACATGAGGAAGGCTCTTCCTGCTGGCAGGATCTCAACACGCTTTGTCCCACAAAGACCGAAACTCTCCATCCCACTGACCAGGTTTGATGAGAGTTTCTCCAGAACCCGCCATGGTTCCAATGAACGCATCCGATCCTGTTCCGTTCCGGTGTCGGACACCATATCGATCGAGAACGGGGTTCCTGTTAGGGCCCCTGGGGTTGACAACGGCCTGAGTGGGAGGACAGTCCTTTCCTTCCACCCCCTTGTCATTGTATCAACTTGAGGGAGCAGAGGAACTGGACCTAGGAGAGCGCCCCCGATTAGAGCTCCCCCCGCCATCCCCCTTGCCGAAACCCCCGCCAGCACCGCCCTGCCTCCCGCGATCAGAGTTGTCCCTGCCCTTCCCGACAGAGTCAGGGGTCTTTCCTCCTAAGGGTTTCCCTCCCTTTGCCTTGGAAGGGGAGTCCGACTTCCTCTGCGGGACTCCTCCAGGCCCCACGAATGCCATAAAAGGAACCTTCGGAATGATGCCCCCCCGCGAGGCACCCCCCGAGTCCTTCACACCGAAGGTTGCCGCCTTCTGTTCCCACTCTCTCTTCAAGTCCTTGATGAGAGCTCCTTTAACCAGGCCCCGGTCCCAGGCATCCCTAAGAGACTTGTTGAAGGTCTCCGCCTGGGCAGCGATGACATGGATCTCCTTAGTGATCTCTACTTCGCTGGTGAGGTCCACCGAGTTCTGCCTCTCCTGCCATCTCATTATGAGGTCGTTTGACAGGTGTGCCATCAGGAGCCCGAGCTTGTACTTCACACCAAGCTTATGGACGATGTTCTCCTCAACTAGGTAGTTCAGAAGACGCTTGTGATATGCCAGCAGCTCTGTGTAGGTCCCGAACCTACAGGGTTTACTAGGAATTCCTCTCGTACTCCAGGACGAGAGCAGAGGTTGAGTACTGGATCGTCTTGAAAACGTGCATAAAGATCATCGCCACGACCTTATCGCGCATCTCCACAAAGGTCCTCAGAACCGATGTCAAGATCTCCTCCAGGGTGTAGGCGATGAGGGGATCCTCAGGGTCACACTTCGGCCTCCCCTGAGTCCTACTCGACTCCCTTACTCCCAGGAAAGAGAAGATGTCAGGAGCGCCCGGAGCCCCGATATCACCAGTATGCACTTTCCCACCTACAGACACCGTCGTAGGTTGAAACTTCAGGGAGAGACACTGTAAGATACACCCCCCCACCCATAAGGGGGGTCATCTGGAATACCGAAGGCAGGCGGCCTTCAGCAGCACCCCCAGGGACGTCCTTGGCCTGGGGAGGAGGAGAGAGCACGTCTATTTCCTTGCGGAGTTTGTCGGCCTGCTCGTTTAGAGCAAACACATCAGACGCCAACTGGTCGATATGACCTTGCAGGGTCGCTACCAGCGTATCCTTGTCAGCCTTCCCAGCGTCGAAGACCTCTTTCTTCTCGGCCCAGGATGCCAGCTCTGATACGCACTCCTCCTTCCCTTCGGACCCCTCAGGGAAGTTGTCCCTCTTGGGTATGCCACTCATCACGTCATTCTCCTCCTTCTGGATCCTGTAGGTATGACACTAAAAAATTAAAAATTAATTATATATCGAAGTGTTATTCCAAAAAAGAGTCACCCCTCCCTTTTTAACTTTCCATTGTAAACGTCGTGCATCCCCAAAAAGACTCCTGCAGTGTTGATAGTTTGTTGAGCGCACGGTGCATTGAGGTATCTGATTTTGAGCAGTTCATCATGCAGCTTCATACTATCTGTGAGCCAGAAGGAGCATCATCTGCCAGCGTCTACATTTAGAGATATACTGTGGACGACGGGACGTTAATTTGATTTTTTAGCGGTGTTGGACTAATTTGCGAAATATATAAACAATCGATGTTAGAACGGTCTTGAAGACTGTCTTACTAATAAGTTACTATTCAGAATATAAAGTTTGTCAGTCTCTTTGTTTCTTACTCTTCCTTTATATACTACTTCTATATCTAGTTCTATATAAAACTTTGAAGTAAAACTGTTTAATGTTAATGATGAGTACGAACGTTTGATAACTTTGATTTTTTAAATTAAATTTATTTTAATATTAATTTATCTGTTGATTGTTGGAGTTCGATAAAAAAATTGGGCCGTATAATTCAAAAAATTGAGTTTAAAAATTAAAACGACGGTGCAAGTCGAGGCCCAGCAGTGGACCGCGGGGCAACCCGGAACATAAATCCTATCCTATCCTATCATAAAAAAAAATTAAAAACTATACACCGAAAATTAAAAATAATTTTTATAACAAAAATGTAAAATAATGAATTGAAACTATAAATGCAATTAAAAAGTTTTTTTATGAAAATCGATATATTACTGTTTCTAGTACTATTTAAATTAACTTTAAAAAATATGAAACCTAATAAAAGTCTGGTTTTAGAATGTTTTAGATATTAAATGGGTGATAACAAAATGACTAAAACATATATAATTGCGTCCTATTTTATATACCAGGAAATTTACTCAAAATGAGCCGGGCCCCCAATTTGTCCAATTAGACCCCGATTTGATAGGGGTTTGCATGCTAGTTGACCACAGTGTTACACTAGCAACACTGCACTATACTGCACAGTAGTCCCCCTCGTGATCCTCGTTGACGTTGTCGTGGCCAACATGACGTATACATGCAGCTCGAGTATCATGCATGCAATGGGTGCGATGAACAGTCCGATTTTACATTAATCCACATTCTTCTATCGATTGGAACGACAACCAAAGACCTCCCTACTTATTTTGATCGATGGAATGATTCGCTGATTGTAAAACGACAGCCGCAAAGTGGGGAAGCGCCTTTGAGCCGGCCCTGCAGCAGCGAGACGGCGTGAGCGCAAACGCAAATCATGAGTCTGTGCGCCTCACCGTTTTTGCTGATGAGATTGTCACTCAATCACCGGCTCATTGTGCCTTCCTTCTCCTCGACCTCTCTTGGAACTCCTCCATCCCCTTCAATTTCGCACACAGCTGCTGCACGCTGCTGCTCACAGACGCCATCAGGTTCTCTTTCTCTGCCGCTTCCAACCCAGACAGAGAACCAAAAGACAAACTGGACAGCGTCAGAGCACTGCTCAGATCTACAGCACCCCCACCCTCTCTCCTTCTGTAATGCACACTCTCCTTCTGCAATTTTCCACGACCCTCTGCCGACCCACGAGGGGCCGTGTGTACAGAGAACGACAGAGGGTCTCTGCGTGTGCAGACCTGCTGCTGGGATACCGATACTCCGGTTGGCCTACTATCTCTCCCTCCTTCTCTGCCCTGCACCCAAGGCTGTGACTGCAACTCTGTCTGCCTACCTTGTGACTTCTGTGAAGAAACCCGCCCCCCTTCCCTGTCCCTTTCTCTTGATGCAAACGGGCTGTGAAGACTCAGGGGGGAGAGGGAGAGAGCAGTAGGGGAACGGCGATTCTCTTCCTCTCCTTCTCCTTCTTCTCCCTCATTCAAAATGCTCGAGAGGGAGAGCGACTGCAGGTGAAGAGGGTCATATTCGGGTCTGCTGTTGGAAGGGGCGTGTTCCAAGTTCTCTTTTTCTTTCTGGAGATGGGAAGAAAAATGGACGGGGAGATGGGAGGAAGATGAGGGTAGTGAGAAGGAGAGTGAATTCCTTGGATGGCCGTACGGGGAGAGAGAAGGAAAGGAATCTCTTGGGGAGACGTTCGGGAGACAGACGCTGCCCTCAACTGCGTCTGTTTTCTCCTTCCCGCCCGTCTCCTGCCTTCGAAGCGAACACTGGTTGCTGCTGGAGCTCAGTTGCAGGGGCTGTCTCTGCTGCCTTTCTTCACCCATCGGTTCCCTTACATGACCACCGTCTCCGTCAAGGGGCGCACAACCAGGCTTCCGGGACTGTGCACTTTCAGAAATGCTGCATCGTTCCCCTGGCTCAAGGCGGTGGCCGGCTGTCCCCTGGAAAGCATCAGAGACAGGAGAAGAAGTGGGAAAGTTCTCATTCAAACCGACGGACAAGGAACTCGAGTGTGCAGCAATACACGGAGGCACGGTGTTCGGCTGTCGTATAGCAGGCTGTGTTGGATGGCACAGATCTTTCTGTTGGGAGGGCACTGGCTGGG
>JAHBMJ010005879.1:27500-33098 GCA_018398765.1 Chromera velia | reverse complement strand
ATGGAGGGGGTGCTCGGGGGAGTCCTGTGTGTTGGGGTGGAGGTGCAAGGGAGCTGCCGGGTGTGATTGAAGTGAGTGAGCAGGAAAAGGATGAGTGTATGGGTGTTCTGCTGAGTGATGTTGCTGCTGCAGAGAGGCAACAAGTGAGGAGACGAGGGAGAGCAGTTGGGCCTTCTCTTCGCCCTGTTGTGCCAAGAGATTCAACAAAAAAGATCTGTCTGCCTCCATGAGCTCTCCTGGAGATTGCAGTGGCATCCCGGGCCTCAATGCAATGGCAGAATCACCCCTGTTGTCCTCTGCCTGGACTGACTGGTCCCTTACGCTCCTCTCGCTTTTCTGGGCTACGGACAGGGGTGCTTTTTGAGAGGACTGAGACAGAGACGGGGACTGTCCATGACTCTCTTGGGAATGGTGGAGAGATTGGCTTTGGCTTTCTTCGGGGGGCTCTGCGGGCTTTCCTGATGGTCTGTCGACTTGTGCTGGTGCTCCCCTCTCTTGGCAGGGTGGGGGGTCAGCCGTCTCCCTCTGTCTTCCTTCTTCTTCCTCTGTCTTCTTCCCTTCCTTGTCACTTTCAGGCGTACCAGCAGAGGTAGCGGAGTCTTGTTCTTCCTCTATTGGGGGAAGGAGGGAAGTGGGAAAGGGGGCTTCGGGGTGAGGGGCGTGAAAGGATACAGAGGGGCTTTGTGAGGAGACACCTGGGGTGATGTGTGAAGTGACAGGGGTGGTTTCCGTGCAATGAACATCGTCTGCCGAGAGAGAACGAGATGAAGGGAACTTTGAAAAGGGAGGGGGAGGGACGGCTGGGGACATAGAAGGGAGGGGAGGCATCTTTGCTGCTTCCTCATCCAACAGACGGCCGGGCTTTCGTATTCCTCTTCCATCTTCTCTGCTCTTTTGAACGTCTGAGGAAAGCATGGAAGGAGAGGCACGAGAGGGAGAAGGGGCTCTTCTGGGAAGAGCCTGGCTTTGTGCCTCCGGATTTGTCTCTGGGGTCATTTTGGAAAGGGAACTTTCTCTTCCTGCCGGCCCCGGTTCCCCTCCTCCCCCCCTTCCCAGTGGAAGAGAAGGGGACGGCCCTTTCTCAGTGTCTCCAGAGACCCCACTGAGGCACCCCTGTGGCCCCCCCTGCAGATCCCCTGAGTGATGGGGATACTGGATGAAGGGGACCTCCGGGGTGACGCACCTGAGGAGGGGAGGGGAGAGGGGAAAGGGGGCGGGGATGCACTTCGCACAGTTGAAACGATGCTCCATCAAAGAGAAAGAGAAAAAGAGAGGTTGGGAGGTTGGGTTCGTGGTGTAGTCGAGAGCTTGAGAGCAGTTCTGTAAAAAGGAAAACACGTTTCTCACAAGATGGCTACAGCAGAAAAAAAAAAGCAACTTCCCGAGAACAGAGAGTCAAGGGCGAGGGGCAAAGAAGACAGACTGACAGAGAGCTCAAAGACTTCGTGGTCAAACGGAGACGGTTTATGTCTCCATTTGGTGTCGTCAATCCCGCTTCATCTCCATGTCCCTTCGCGCCAGTATAGACACAGTCTGCGTGAGTACCTGCAGTCGCCTCCCCTCGTGCCCTCAAAGTTTTCTCTTCACTCTCGAGAATCAGAAACTCTCCCTCCTGCAAAGGAGAAAAGACAGGTCACACACAGAGAGAGGCGACTCTGTGTCTGTCAATTGAGAGAGAGAGAGAGAGAGAGAGAAAGAAAGAGAGAGAGAGAGAAGGGGAGGGGGGAAAGAATTCTCCATTCTTCAAAGTGGACAGGCACCTCTCCCTCTTTTCTCTTTCATGGACGACCGCAAGCACGCGCGCGCGCGCGCACACACACACACACACGCACGCGCATGCAGAGACAGAAAACGAAACAAAAAGCAGAGAGGACAGAGAGGAATTACGTGACAGAATGACTGACTGACTGCAAATTGGACTTCCCAGAAAGCGCAGGATCCGAGTGGCATGTGAGGAAAGTTTTCTTTCTCTCTCTGGCCTCTCCTGTCTGCCTCTCGACTCGCTCCGTTGTTGCTTCGTCCGGCTTCCTGCGCGAAAGATCAGAGACACATATGAATAGAAAGGCAAGCAAGCATTGTGTCGGCACACAGAGGGCCGAAACTTTCTCCCTCTTTCATCCTCTCTCTTTGCGTCATCTGCAGGGTGTGGAGACCCACAACTGCACAACCGCTCGAATTGGCTACTTGGCTGCATAACAGCAGGCTGCAGTACTGAAAAGAACGGATAGGCAGACTACTCAGGTGTTCAGGGCAGGGCAAACACAATTTAGTACGGAAGAAAGGTGTGCAGGGTGGGAGAGAGAAGAAAAGAGGCCTGGGAAAATACAAGAGAAAAAGAAGCAGAACATTCGGAGACAAAAGACAGACCGAAGCCGTTGAGGGCAGAGCGAGGACTTCCGCAAGAAGGAATTTGTCTCCCGCGCTTCCTGGGGCACAGAGCTGCAAAAACAAAAAAAAGGTGCGTAAATGATTTATGGGCACAGAGAGCATGTCCCCTCTCTCACAAGAGCACCTTCCAATTGCAGGTAGCGCTGTGATAGAACAGATGGAAACGAGGACTTTCTGCTAACGAGGGGCGGATCTCTTTGACCTTTCTGAAAATTCGAAAAAAATCTTCGATTGTGGCGGGGTTGAAGATGAGCTTACCAACTTGCGCCAGTCCCGCGCAGAAGTTTCTGTGCGCAGGAACGCCAAAATTTCCTTTTAACTGTATTGACTTTATAATTGGAAGCACTCTCGATGAGTAAATCTCTTTTTAATATGATCAGTCTTCGTTGAATATCTCTTTTCTTCTCTTTTCTTCTCTTCTCTTCTCTTCTGTTTGCGAAATTCTGCAGGCCACTCGCTCACCTTCTCTCCCGCAGTTTCATCATGCACAAAGTGAAGGCAGGCAGCCCAAACGAGGGCCCTCTTCTCATCCCCCCCAGGGATGGACGCCCCTCTCTTCCCCTTCCCTCCCCTTCTGTCTCCATCCAACTCCAACCCGCCAGGTCCTTCAATCAGAGCCCCCCCCTCTTCCTCTCCCAACCCCCGCCCCTCCCTTTCGTCTCCCTCTCGGAACACGTCTTCTTCCTTCCGTCCCGTTACCACCCAGACACCAACCTGCACACGAGCAGACAGAGAGACAAAGAAGACGCCACAACGGAACAGAAATGAGATCATCCACTGAACCCTGATCCCGAACCATTGTCTTCGGAAGATCTTCACAGAAATTGACGGAATCGATGGACAATTTCATCCTACGAAGAAGCAACAGGACAGCTGCATGGGAGACACAGAGTGCCAAAAAGCAAACGAAGGCCAGCCGAGGCAAGGGCTCGAAACCATGAGACGGCAGCAACCCCTTCAGTCAGAGAAATCCCCAAACAACCCCAACACCCACCACACCCAAGAACAAAGTCAACAGACAGACAGACAGACAGACAGACAGACAGACCAGAGGGGGTCTGAAGACCTCCAGCTCCCCTGCTGTCAGGCAGACAACCTGCACGCAGCTAAAACAGAACAGGACAGACGTACAAAAGAGGGGGAGGGGAAATGGAGGGATGAAATCAAGGGCTGGAAAATTTTTGGAAAAAAAATCCCAGTCGGAGTCGCAAGTAACTGAGTGAAATGGCAGAGGAGCAAACAAGAAAGAAAGACAGGGACACAGTGAGAGAGAGAGAGAGTCCACGCTCGCCTTCTTTCTCAGACAGTCCCCGTTCCATGTGCTTCTTTCAGCTTTTCTTGCCTTACGCGCGCACGCACGCGCGCGCGAATGTGTGTGCGTGCGTGTGTGTATTTGTACGTCAATTCGAAAGCGCAAGAAAGAAAGACTCATGCGGCAGTCTGTCTGACCTTTCTGGTTCTGTCCAGAGTGAGGAACCCCCACTGTCCCTCTTCCAGTGCACTACTCGTGTCAATCACCCCCCCCTCTCTGTGGAGCCGCAGCCGTGCCCCAGCCAGAGTTGCATGCAGGCCGTGGGATCGGGATACCGGCAGGGGAAGGATGGGCGTGCAGGTCAGACACAATCGGTGCGTCCCCAAGAAAACCTTCGCTTGCACGGCTGCACCCTCAGTGCCGCCATAGGAATTCCACCAACTTGCGTCTGCAGCTTTTCCATGCGCATTTCTGCTGTTCGGGTCCGCATCCGAAGACGCCCACGCGGGAGGACCGCACAGCACCAGAGGGACAAGCACTGAGGCAGGACTTAAAAAAGGACTGTGAACGCCGCCTGCTGCACGTTGGCCGAGGCTGCACGCAGGCAAACAAAGGAGGGAACACGCGGCCTTGCTGTAGACATAAAAAGAAGTGTCTCGGAGCGATGCCGTACGTATGTGAAAGTGTGCACTGGGCAAATACATCATGAGTCGAAAAACAGCAAAGAGGTAAACCTGCACAACAAAAGATCCACAGGAACTTGCCGTTAGTTTGGCATATGACGCTCTGGCGGAAAGTCTTTCACCATGACCTCCCCGAAAGCGAAAAGGAAAAAGCATAACAGCGAAGAAAGAAGCTCACAAGAATAGAGAGTGACTGACTGTCTGTCTGCCTCCTCGAGGAACCACTCAGCCTCACTCTCCAACAGCTCCAAGGTCGAGAACGAAGAGCAACTTGAATGAGAAGCTTCCCCATCTCCCCCCAGAAACACAGTTGCGGAGGGAGAAGGACACGAAGAAAACCTCGGGAAGACCCGGGAGACGACTTCGTGAGGGCCCACAGAGAGGTCTCGTGCCCTGCAGTGTGTCCAGAAGGAGGAACAGTAGAATAAGGACGACAGGGCAACGAGCAGTAACGGAAGAAAAAGACAGGAAAGGAAAGGAAAGGAAAGGAAAGAAGCTGACAAGGCACGAGAAAAAGAAGTTCTGAAGCAGATAGGAAGGTCTCCGTCAAGCAGAAAGGGTGCGAAAGAAGCACCAGACCGAAACAAAGAAAACAAATACGAGATTGACCATAAAAGTTCATACTGCCGCAACTAGCTCGGGCCGATTCAAACAGAGAAAAAAGACGAGAGAGAGAGGCCCTTTCATCCTCACTGGCCATCTCGGGATCCTCCCCCCCAAATTGCCTTTCGGGCAAAAACGGCAGGAGACCAGGTTGCGTTTTGAGAAGGATAGTCAAGCTAAATGAAATTCTTAAAGAACAAGCTTGCAGCAGAAAGGAGGTGAAACAAAAAAAAATCCCCCCAAAGTCCACTCACCCTGACTCTAGGAATCTCCCCCCCCTGGAGACCCGGAATCTGATCTTCCCCCGCTCGAGGCGGAACTCCACGACAAGCCCTCCGAGGAATTCCCGCAGGGCGCTCTGGAAGCTGGGAGTGGCCTCTGCGACACCCGACAGCAGGCAGCCGTCTCCTGTGCCCCCCCCCCCCTTCACTGTCTGTGCGAGACGGAAGTCGAATGCCCTCTTGTTCACCAGAAGTTGGCACTGGAGGTCTGCGACTGCCGAGGGATCGAATTCGATGGTAGAGTCGAGCAAGCAGTCGGCAACTATTCGTACAGGGGGGCCCTGAAGAGAGGAGACATAAAAGAAGGAAGGGGGGCAAATAAAGACGCTACTCAAAACAAAAAGATAACCAAAGAGATGGCTGAGAAAAGGAGACGGACGTACCTGCGGTT
>JAHBMJ010005879.1:0-25000 GCA_018398765.1 Chromera velia | reverse complement strand
CAGACAGACAGACAGAGAGCATGCACTTGTGCGTGTATGTGTGTGTGTGCGCCCGCGCTCGCATGTGTGTGAGTGTGTGCGTGCGTGTGTGCGTGCATGGGTGCGTACCGTTTCAATTCTTGTTCTCTGTGTGTGGACACGCCGTCTTCTTTGTTCTGTCTCTACCGCAGTGTGCAGGAGACGCTTTCCGAAAAACTTCGGGAACACGCGCGGTGGATGGCTCGGGAGTCGATTCCGAACCCCGCGGGGAGTTCTGTGAGCTTCCGTCGGTCTGACGTCTTCGTTCGACGATACAAGCGATACTCTGCCTGGTTGCCGTGCTTTGTTGTGGACTTCACAAGGTTTGGACAACCGTTTCGGAATTTTGTCTGTGGAGCAACGGGGAAGTTTTGTGGTCCGTCGCATTATTCTGGTGTCAAAATCGGTCTTCTGGCCTTTCTTGCGTTGAGATCCTTTGGCCTTTTTTTCGGTATCGTGTCACCCCCGTTTTCGCTTGTCACGTCAGCTGTTTTGGGCGTGGTGGTGCACTTCTTCCCGTTGTTCTCAACGATGTTTGCTGACCTATTGAGAGCGCGAGAGATCCAAAGACATACCGTGTTCACCCAGGGGGGGGGGAATGTTGGAGGCGAGCAGAATGGAGGAAGGGAGTGGTCATGGTGGAGGCAATTTGAGGAAGAACGATATCGGCAAACTGAAAGAGACCGGGAGAGAGAAAGGGAGTTCAGTCGAGGGTGGGGGAGGGGGGGTGGGAGTGAGAGAGATTTGGACCTTCGCCTGTTGGGTCTCGATCCCGCGAAGGCCCACTCGCTTTCGGAGGTTAAAGCCGCTTTTCGGAGGAAAGCTCTCGTGTCACATCCTGACAAAGTGGCGGAGTCCCAAAAAGCGAAAGCCGAAAAGGAATTCAAAAGCATTGTTGCTGCGTACAATAGATTGAGGCAGGAGCAATCAATATGATTCGTGTTACATCACTGTCATCACATAATGATATAAGTTCATATAACAAATTACCCTAACAAATTAGTGACGGTACTAGTACCAATAAGTGAGCAATTCTAAACAAAAGTGCCGATGTGATCCAAATTATTACTAGAATATTTTTATTTAGTCACGATTGATTGACCGTAATAATAATCAAAGAGAAGCGTATAACAAGTGGCAAAAACCTAAAAATCCGTTAGGATTTAAACTTTTTTAAGTATAATATACACTAGAATATACATTCTCAGCTAAAAATTTATGAAATCCACTTAAATTACATAAAATTCCAGCCTACAATGATATAGTAGTATTACTACACTGTAGTAATATCCTGTTTGTCAAATTAAAATTAAATCTTAGCTATTTACAGCTTATAACTTTTGGAATGAAACTTAATCATGGAAGCATATGGAAGCATGTGCACTGGTGGAGGCGCAATCGTTTGACTTGATCGACTGCAACTTGAAGAACCGATTGTTCAGTAACATGCGAACGAGCAAGACAAACAAAAGACAAGAGCGCATAAAATGCCAGCTCTTCAGAATCGAGAAACTGGTGCACGAACCTTTCTGAACATTCCGATCTCCCCTCGGAGAACTTTCTGCTTGCTTCCCTTCACTCAGCTCTCCCTTCCTTCGATTTCATTCACATGCATTCACCTCGCGTTCTTCTTCTGCAAGAGATCTCTGACTAGTGGAGTGGATGAATTTTTAACCACGCGATTAATTGACACGTACCCAGAGAGCGGCCCCTTTGGAGCAATCAAAACGAGGGGGGCTCTGTTCCTCTCTTCCTGGCTTTCTTTCTCTCTTCCCCCCTTATTCTTTCCACTGCCGAGCTTTAAAGAATCGCCCACCGACACAAAATTGGGGGATCGATGCATGATTTCAGGACAACAAAACCAGCGCCGTAGCGAAGTCGCAACTTCTCACTTTCACGACCGTTTCCCTTCCTTCACTTCTCTTTCTCCCTCCCTCTGTGCGTCTGTTTCTGTGTCCGTGTGCATGAACGTGGGTATGTCCTTAGTTTTACATGACTGTGTGCCGGTAGGAGGCTCAGAGGGCCGTCTGTCTTTTCCGTTCCCTCCTTCCACGAAAACACAGGAAGATCCTGATCGATGCCGTGAACTCACTCATGCATTCTTTCATCGATTCATGTATCCAGTCAAGGGCTCCGAAAAGACGGAGCACGACAAGGAAGCACACAGGCGGATGGATGCTTCTTCTTTGTACAATGACAAAAAATGTCACAAAAGGAACGCTAAAGTTGATCTGACCACCGCCTTGCAAGACTTTCTTTCTTATTCAGTTGCAGGCTTATACGCAAAGACGTTCTTTTCTCTTCTTTGTCTCCCTCTCTCTGTCTATCCAGCCTTCTGCTTCTGTTGCGACGCAGGGGCATGAGATCGCCCGGCCCTTACTCTTAATCCTTCCCGTCTGCCCTCACCTGTCTTCGCCTCCTCTTCCCCCTTCTCCCCTACTCTCTTCTTCTTCTCCTCCATCCTCTCCACTTCATCCAGAGGCCCCCCCCCCTCGCTGTAAGGCGACGGCCATCGGTAGGATCCCCCAATACGGTCCCATATGGTGAGGAACTGACCGTAGTTGTAGGTGAAGTACAGGTGATGGTCTGTATGGTGTGCTGCTCCATTGACCAACCACTTGAGAGACTCAGGGACAAGATAGACTCCATCGTGTATGGAGACAGTCCAGAAATTAACGAAAATAAACAGACACAGATAGAGACCCTTGTGCAAGGGAAACAAATAGGGAAAGATGTGGTAGGGCGAACTTTGCGCAAAACCGTCAAACCAATGGAAGGCATGGGAGGCGAAGGGAGTGGAGACCAACCATTGATGGTGGGGTTTGTGGATACGTGCGTAGATTGCGGGAAGGTGCAACCATCGATGTATCCAATAAATGAAACAATCTGTAAAGAGAATAAAGAATATCCAGCTGAAGAAGAAATACCCCCACCCGTATTCATCCACCCGGTCGTACAGTCTCGAATATCCGTTCAACTCTGGCAAGACCATCAAGACCGTGGGGACAGACATCATGGGAATGTTCGACAGAGATGTCCAGATCTCCCGCGACACCTGGTTGGGTAGAATCTTCTTGTGCTTTAGAAGGCGCCTATCGAACCAGAGGCACCAACTCAGATAAGCAGCTGAGAGGTACATCAGAGCACCCCCCACCGTGAGGATGAGGAAGAGGGAGCAGCTCTGACGAAGGGGATCCGAAGCCTTCCAAGTCGCTGGATAGACAAAGGGTTCCATCACCCATTTGTCCAGGGGATCAATGACCAGATCCATCTTTCTCTCTCTTCTTTGCCTGTCGGCTTCTTGAGAGGTCCGCGCTGCTCTACGGCAGAGAGATGGAAGGGACGAAGGAAGAGATCAGAGGGCTCAGACTGACAGACGCAAAACCACAACTGCTTTGAATAAGACGCTGCGAGGCAGACAAAATTTGACTCGTGCTTCGCGGTCAAGAAGCAAAGAACAGAGTGAAAGGGGTCAATTGGAGCCCCTTCAAGCTGAAATGCGGAGGAATTCCTTCAAGCTGAAATGCGAGGAATTCAGACTGACAGGGGTCCGTCTCTATGGCCCACAGTGAGCTTCCTCGAGACGAACGCAAAAGTCCACCACTGCTGCTGCTGGTGCTGTTCCACAGAACTGAAGCGTGCTGCGCGTCAGTCTATTGATAACTGATGATCGTTGAATGTACCGACAATCTACCGACAGGATTTGTCACATTCTGCGATCGATCGTATGATGAAATGGGCGCGCGGCGGCGCGCGCGAGCTGGCCGGCGGGCCGGGGCGCGTTAAGGTATATAGAGTTTTGGGCGCCGCCGCCATGCGAAGGCTGTGTGTTCTGCATGGTCACGTGTATGTCACGTGTACTGCCTCTGACACAGTGCCGCACTGCATGGTGAGTGGCCAGCTAGCTGGCCTGACCGAGTCTCTCCGTCTACGTCCTTCGTGCGGCCGCAATCGAGCTTCGAGTACACTCAGAGAATGGCCAGCAAACGCCTTGCGACGTTTGTCTCGCTGGTCAACATCGATCTGTGCAGACTGAGGTCTCGAATTAAGCGAAAGAAAACATGCGGAGACAGATTGTGCATTTTGAGTCTCCGAAGTCCCCCTTCTCCTCGTGAAACCTTCCTGGGAGACCAGTTCCACATAAATTCTTCTGCTCTTCGCTGGCTGTCGCTGTTTAGCGCTCGCTTAAATTGAGGCACATTAAAGGGTGGAAGCAAGGTCTCTTGGCTCAACCATACATAGACCGAGCATCATTCAAAGAGCCAAGTTCTGTAAAGTTTGCTCCAGGCGAGGAAAAGAATGTCTTCTGTGGGGCCTCTCCTGGCCGCTGTCTTCACCAGAGAAGAGAAAGCAATCGTGGTACCGGGGGGCGAGGAGGAGGAGTCGGAGCTTCAGTCAAAATTTTGGTGGCTTGGCATCATTCTCTGCTGTGTCAATTCGTTTGCCTGGGCACTCGGGAACAACCTTGTTCGGTATTCCTTCGTGATCGAGGCGCTGAAACCGCCAGAGGACCGGAGACCTCTTTACCGTCGATGTTGCTGGGTGGTTGGGATATTTTTGATCATCGGGGTCACGCCTGCGTTGACAATTGGGAGTTTCACATTGACGACCGCGTCGTTGGTGGAAGCGCTTAGCGGTCTGAATCTGTTCACTACAGCCTTGTTGGCTTATTTTATCTTGGGTGAAGTTTTGAATTGGAAGGGGTTGCTTAGCTGCTTTGTGCTGTGTGGGGGTGTGGTGGTTGTGATTGTTTTTGGTGCCAAGCAGACCCCCCCTCTCCCTGATGACTGGAGACCGGGGGCCGATTTTATTCGGTACGCAGCATCGGCAGGGGGGGTGATTCTCCTCCTGCTCGTGTGCAGTGGTGCGCCCTGTCACGTGGCCGGCGTGTGTCGAAGACGTCTCGGGGGAGAGGCAGTGCAGTCCTCAAGTAGTGGAGAGGTGGGAGAGGAGGTGAATTTGCAGGGAGGGATGGAGACGGAGGGTGGTTGTGGTGAGATGTCTGTATGTGGGGTGGAGGGAAGAGGTGGGCAGCACATCACTGGATCTCCTGTGGTAGGGAAGAATTCAAAAGAACGCTTGTTTCTTGAGGGAGAAAAGGGGGGGGATGGAGAAAGAAGAGAGGCTAGAGGGGAGACAAAGGAAAGGATTTCAAAGGGATGCGTTTCTGTATTTCAGAAAGAACTAGAGGGACAACAGTCAGGCAGGCCTCTGTCTTCTTCCCGAAGGGAGAGGAGAGAAGACTCGAGCAGCCGACTTCTGCCCCTGAGGGGACCAAAAGAGGAAGAGAAAGAGAAGGACGTTCGTAGACAGAGGAAAGGAGAGGGAGAAGGGGAAAATCAGAGAGGCGACCGGACAGATGGAAGCAGCGGGAGCATTGGAAAAGAAGAAAATCAGCTCAATGTAGAAAAAGGAAAATTGACCGTCTGCAGTCCGTCTCCCGCAGATGTCCCTGAATCTGCCTCTCCAGTGTGCATTTCCCCCGTCTCTCGTACTTCTTCTTCACCTTCCGTCTCTGTCTCTCTGAATTCTTTTCGGTCCTGTGACTCCAGAGAGACCCCCTCAGACGGCAGAGAGGGAGGGGGGCGTTGGTTCTCTTTTCATTCTGAAGAGAAGGGGGTTTCTTCTCCTTCTCCTGCTGCTTCGTTGTCCTCGTCTGAACTCACCGAAGAAGCGGGGCGTGAGGAGGACCGGGATCCGGTAGGCAAAGGAGGGGAAGGGGAAGGGTTCATGACAAGAGAAAAGAAAGAGGGAGAAGGCCCCTCCAGGCTGTGCTGTCTGTCTGCTGATCTTTCTCAAGAGACTGCAACTATGGGGGGAAGTGCGAGGGGAAGGCTGTCTTTGTCCTCCTCTCGGCCGCACCCGCTCTCTCTTTTCCAAGTCGTCTCTCTAGGAGGGCAGGCTTCAGCCTCTACTGTGACAGGCACAGCGAGTGAGGGGCTGCTGTGGGGGTCAGGAAGAAACGATTCTAGGGGGTCGTTAGGGGATGAGAGAGGGGGCAGTGTGGTTTCGTCTCTTGTTCTGTTCTTTCTCTCCGGCCCTCTGCGTGTTTTCCGTTGCCTTAGAACGGCAGCATGTTGTTGTTGTCGACTTCGGTTGGGGGGAATTTTTCGAAGTGAACGTTTTCTGTGGAGGGTGTCTCTTGCGAGTGTTGCAGGACTTGCAGGAATGTTGAGCGCGAATGCAGGGTTGTTGTTGAAGGCTGCACTCGTGGTCTCAGAGAAAGAGGGAAGCTTTACAAAGTCGTGCCAGAATTGGATCTTTTTTGTTTGTACAGGAGCAACGATTGTCCTGGCAGGTTTGGAGTTAGTGACTTTGAACAAAGCTCTGGAAAAATTTCCTGCTGTTTTTGTCATTCCTATTTACAGCAGTGCCACAATTCTGTCAGGAGCGTTTGGCGGGATTTGCCTTTTCGGTGAAGAGCCAGCACTTCCCTCTGGGTTTTGGATTGGTTGCGGTGCGATTGGTTTAGGCATTTTTGGCGTCACACTGACGGCCTCATCTTCTGTCTCTTCGCGATTGTCTGGTCGAACAGAGGCAGGAGGGGATGCAGTGGGAGAGGGGAGAGAGGCAGGAGAGGGAGCGTTGAGAAGTGAAAGCACGGCTGCAGTCGGTGCTGTGGAGGTTGTCTGATATCTAGTCTGATATCGCTCGCATAGATTGATATACTCATTAATTCATGCGCTAACAGACGTACACGCCTACTACACGGCAGGGTCGCAGTATAGCACGGAGAGCCTTTTGACGATCAATCATTGACAATCAAGCAATTAATTGATTGTACACATGCAACAGGCAACTAATTCCCTCTGATATCTAATCAATTCCTAGGTTTGTTGACTAGGTTCATCTGTAATAGTCTGTAACTAAAAAAGTTTGGTAATAATTTTTAGGTTTATTACTAGTCATTAGGATTGGGATTAGGATTTATGTCATTAATTACGAATTTTACCCTGTGAATAGCTAAGAATTTTATGGAATTTTATGTTAGCATTTTATAGAATTTTATGGGATTCGAGATAAGATTTTAGTTAGGATAATTTTTAGCTAGGATTCCAGCCTAGGAATCTAGATCTAGCGAAGCTTGAGTCAGAGTTACTACCTGACTGTCGTAACTTGAGCCGTGTGCGCCACCACCGCCGCCTTAACCGCCGGTGGTCCATCGCGCCATACATGCAGATCATGTGGTATCTGACGCAAGCAAACTTGCGAACGGCCCCGGAAAGCAAGAAAAATGAGAATTGTATGATTGACGCACGCCAGCCATGGTGCTGTGGTGTATGCATGGTAGCGCCGACCCCCCCCCCCCNCCCCCCCAGGGGAAAAAAACAGTGCGCAAACCCCCCCTCCCGCGGGAAAAAAGTCTGGGGTTGAACGCTGACGTACGCATAGTGCAAATCCAGCCTTTCGGGGCCGGGTTTTTGGTGGCGTGCATACATATGGGCTGGGGTATTTTTATTTTGTAAGTGCCCCCCGCTTCGCTTTCCGGGGCCACGTATGCCATGCATGCAGTTATCTATACTAATCTATGCGTCACAAGTCGCGCCGCCGCAATACATCTGACGCAAGCAAGCTTACAAACGGCCCCGAAAAGCAAAAAAAATGATAATTGCTTGATGCACGCTATTCGTACGTACTAGATGCACGCTATATGGCTGCATGGTTTAAGCTGCAGAAAGGTACGCTCGCAGTCACGAGAATTGTTTGGTCTAGTTGTTTCATAATTTAGTGCCCGGCCTCTGTTTCGTTTTCCAGAGTCATGGTGGTTTCACCCCAGGCGCACCATGAACATTCTGATTCACTCAGATTTGAATTAATGATATATGATGGCAGAAGCCGCCCAGACATTTTGACGCTTGACAAAAGCCACCGACAACTTGTTTTTTATACGAGTATAAACTTTAGTGAGGCTGAGACAGGCTTTTTGTAAACTCGTATATTTAAGAATACTTCTGTACGGGTTTTTCACAATGTTATGCATCTTTAAAAATATTTAAATTTAACATCTGATAAGAGAATTGATTTTCTTTTAATATCATTTGAATATAAAATGTCACAGTGGTCGAACAATATCTCGAATAATTCTTTTTTCATCATAATCATTTTTTTTTTTTTGACGATGGTTTATTTAACTTTGAGTTTTTGACCTATCTTTCACTTAATTTTTGCATAAATTTCCTGTAGCCTCAATTGAAGATTATTGAACGTTCTTCATGCGACTTCAGGGCTAATTAATCAAGACGCGATAAGCTGCCACCGGCTGCGACAGTAGGTGTCGCTTCAAGCCCCACTTTGCAACATCTTTACAAACAAGTGGGAGCAAAATAAGGAGAGACAGAGGGACGGAATTTGAGACCTAGTTTGAGACCCATCATCATGGGCTAGATCATGACTCATGAGGGAGGAAGGCTAGGAAGCAGGGAAGGAAGCATGAAGCAAGTAAGGGAGCGAGGAAGGAGGGGGCGCGACGGAGGCAGGTCCTGGCAGGGAGGCAGGGAGGGTGATCGAGAGGAAGGGAGGGATGAACTTCCGAGGAAGGAAGGAAGGAAGGAAGGAAGGAAGGAATGAAGGAAGGAAGGATGGAAGAAAGGGGGGAAGGGACGAAGATGGAAGAGACGAACGGACGGAGGGAAGGAGGGAGGAAGGTTAGGAACCGGAAGGGATAAAGCAGGGAGGAAAGAAGGAATCAAGGAAAGAAAGTCTCAGTAGGAAAGAAGCAGGTAGATAAACAAGTACCAAGCAAACGAGCAAGCAAACAAAAACTGGAGAAAGGACGGAAAAAAGAAATAGCAGAAAAACATGCAGAAAGAGAGGAGGCAGGCGGAAAGTGGAAGAACGAAGAAATAAAACAGGGATCGAAGACAGGAAGAAGGGAAGAAAGAAAGTGCAGAAACAAAGAAGAGAGGAAAGAAGAATGGAAGGACGAAAGCACAAAGAATAAAAAAAGGGAGGAAAGAAAAAAAAAAAAGAGAGAACGAAAGACATTAAGCAAGAAAGAAAGAGCGAGGAAGTCTGTCAGCAAGCGAGTCAGCTAGTGAAAGAGACATTGAGTAAGTGGATGTCGCTTGGTGTCTGTGTGAGTGAGCGAGCGGGTTGGTGTGTAAGTGACTGAGTGAGTGAGTGAATGAGTGAGTGAGCGACTGAACGAGTGAGCGAAGGAGCAGAGAGAGGGAGGGAAGGAAGCTGGGATGAAAGCAAGCAGGGAAGGAGGCAGGTAGGGAGGGTCGGCGGAAAAGAGTGAGAGGGTGAGTGGATGAGCGAAGAAGTGAGTGAGTCAGTAAGTCAGGGGAGGAAGGCAAGGATGAAGCGATGGAGGAAGGGATTGAGGAAGAGAGCGCGTGAGCGAGTGAGTAAGTGAGCGAGGAGAGTCTTTTCAGCAAAAATTGTGAGCGTGATTGATTGTGACCGGTCCAATCCAGGCCGGGAGAAGACGCAGTCCGCATTTTTTCACGAAGAGACGTTCATTCCTGACAGAGACGGGCATGCATCAACAAACTGAATAGACGGAGGCAGAAAAGAAACAGACAGAAATACGAGGCCGACGCATACGCAGGACATTCAAGGACAGCTACATGTACGCCTTCAGTCCCAGTCGACACTGAATGCTGCAAACACAGAGCGGGAACAGCTCAAGCGCTTAACGACTTTCCAAGAATCTATGAAGACACACAGACTGTCGCAGACAGCTGTGCATTGCTTCGACGTCTCACCCGATGGTGGTGTGCAGCTGACAGTGTTGAAAGTCTTGGAGCGAATCGAGAGGAGAGGGATGGAGATCGATCATCGATGGCCGGCGGAGACGGCACTCTTCTTGTGGTCCCGAAAGAGGGCAACTCAACGACGTCTCAAAGTTTTTCAAAAGAACAATGACCAGACAATCCCTCTTCCTTCTTCCTTGACACGTATGCTGGAAGAGTGCGACACGTCTTGTTTGGCAGTACTGACTATAAAACCATGCTAAAACCGCCTGCCTACTTTCGACGCACTGGCAGAAAGTGTAAACGAGGGTAGGATAGGGTATATATATAGGTGGTTAATTTTTGACGCTTTTCTGAGCCAATGAGGAGCGGAGCTTTCCGGGGCCTTGTTTTTGACCAAAGCTCCATGCATCGTGGGCTCTGCATGGGGAAAGTTTGGTAAGTGCCCCCCGCTTCGCTTTCCGGGGCCATGCGTGCCTGCATGGCATGCATGCATGCAGTCCTGCGCTGTGGCTGTCTGACACAACTTCACACAAGCGCGACTTTTGTGAAATATATAAGTCGCCCACGTCAACGTCACAGCGAAGGGACACAAGGTAACACAATGGCCAGTCATGTCCTGACGAGCACATGAGAATGCCAGAAGGAAATGTCTGTCTATTGCAGAACCTCGTTTTGTGAGTCGAAACAACACTTGATATAAGCGTCGAAGTCTATATAAGAGTTGAGAGTTTCTGTGCTGCCAGAGCTTCCTGACGTAGCAGTCAACTCCAGTCGCACCCACAAGTCCATACTGGATATATAGTGCTCCGGCTCTTGCCAGCTGTCGGGAAAACCCATAGACGGTTCCGCTGCTGGACTCTGCTGCAGCGATCTTCCGCGCAACGAAGATCTGAACCCGACGAACAATTGAAATGCCTTTTTTGCGGTCTGAGCTGGTCGAACATATTAACGACTCCTGGAATACGCAGATGGGAGGAGTAGGAATGAAAATCCGTGCTCCTGATATTCCAAAGTCACTCGGAGACCTTGGGGATCCGAGTGACCTTGGGGATGAACCGTTGCTTCCTCCAGTCCCTGTTGCTCAAACGGCAGGTGTTGTTCCGGTTGAGGAGCCAGAGAGTCTTGAGGAAAAAGGGGACTTTGAGGAACCCCCAATGACTGTGCCTCGTTTTCTGGGCCCTGTCTTTCCGATGAACCCCCACAGCACCATTTCGGATCTCTCACCAACCCGCCCCTCTCTTTCTGAACGCGTGTGTTCTGAGGGAGAGAGGGTAATGCAGACACTGGAGTCGCCTGCGGTCCCCACAGAAGAAGACAAACAGACTTGCGCAGACTTGAGGGTCCTTGTGACTACGTGGAACTTGGGAGGGACGATGCCGGGAGAAGCTTTGGGATCTTTGATTGGAACTCAGGTCCGTGCACTCATGCAGAGATCTCCTTCTCGCGCTCGTTTTCTCATTAGTTCTCTTCCTGTGTTCACCTCTGCTTTGCATGAGAAGCTAAACCAGTCAGTCTCTTCTGAATAGCTGCTGTGATGATGATGATGATGATGTGTGTGTGTGTGTGTGTGTGTGTGTGTGTGTGTGTGCAGATGGACGCTCACCCAAACCTGATAGTCCTCTGCCTTCAGGAAACGGTCAACGAGAGGGACAGAGTACGCTGTGTGTCTCTGAAGTTTCCGCTTTACGATGGCTCCACTTCCTCTCTCGATTCTTTTGAGTGGTACACCTTTTCTTTTTCTGCGTGACTTCATTCCAAGGGAAGCTCCAATCTGTGCATCTACATCTCGGGCCTGGCACCCAACTTCGTGTGCGTGATGTTTGAACTCGCCGTGGCAAGGCGATCTGAATCATGAGGGATTTCTTTCCCTTCAATCTATAATAGACGGTGTCTTTTTGGTTGCATCCATCTGCAGCAGGTTTTTCGTTTTTTTTCCTTCAAAGTTTCAGTCAAGTCGTTTGACACACACTCAACTTATCGCCCTCAAGAGGTCGTCCCTTTTTCCGCAGCCAGACTTCAGAAATAGGAAGATCTACGTTCGTGCGTATGCCTTGAAGTTCATGTACCTATGCCTGTGTGTGTTGCAGAAGGAGCTCAACTGTCTGAACTGTCTGTGTGATTTCGAGGACAGGGAAAAGAGGGAAAAGGAGAGGGAGTTGGAACGCTGGGTGAAGGCAGGCTTCAGAGAGGGGGATGGAGACTCTGAGAAGTACAAAAAAGTGGAGGAGGTCTCGATGGTCGGACTTCACCTTCTCATCTTCGCGAAGGATGAGACGGTCAATCTTGTAAGGGGTCAGTCATGCACGTGTGATGATTCATTCTACTTATATCTGTCGAACTTTTCTGCTCCCTGTCAAAATGCAGAGCATGGAGCCCCGCCCGAGATGTCTTTTCTCTCTCTGCTTCTTTCTTTCTGTCATTTCTTTCTTTCTTTCTTTCTTTCTTTCTTTCTTCCTTCCTTCCTTCCTTCCTTTCTTTCTTTCTTTCTTTCTTTCTTTCTTTCTTTCTTTCTTTTCTTTCTCTCTCTCTCTCTCTCTCTCTCTCTCTCTCTCTGCGTCCGTGTGTGTGTGTGTGTGTGTGTGTGTGTGTGTGCATGCGCATGTGTGTGCATGTCTTTCCTATTCGCCTTCTCATCTCCCTCCATCCCTTCCTTGCACTCTGCCGCTCTCTTTCTCGCTTTTGCATTCTCGCACCCTCCCTCTCCCTTTGTTTCTCTTTTTCGTGCACCTCTCTGCCCTCCCCCGCCCTCTCTTTCGTGTCCCTCCATGCAGATGTGAAGGCAGATTTTGTAAAGACGGGATGGTACGGGGCTCTGGGAAATAAGGTCCGTCTAGTACTTTGCCTTTCTTTCCGTTCGTGTATGCGTGTTTGTTTTTCTTTTGTGGGGACACGCCTAGCTGGGTCTGTTCTGGTGATACCATCAATACGCGACATCTCAATTTTCTTTGTGATACTTGAAAAAGACAAAGACGTGAAGAGAGGCACCAGGTCTGAGAGAAGAAATGAATAGTTTTCGACTTTTGAGCGCTCCACAAGGCGCTTCGGTGCGTTGATTACCGCCCCAAAACAGACGGGTCGCCTTTGAGTAGATTCTATCCAACAGATTGCCTCTGTATATGAATTCATCTGCTTAATTCTTTTCCCTTGCAGGGTGCTGTTCGTGTGCGGCTTCTTCTGGGCGAGCAGTCCTTGTGCTTCCTGAACGTCCACCTTCCATCAGGTAGGCGGGGGTGGTACTTCTGGAATGCCAGACGTACATGGATTTCTTTTTTCCTCCTTTCTGGTAGCCAGACATGAAGAAACTTTCGCGTTGGACTCCGCATCCTTACAGCCCCCGCACTTCGTGGCGCATAAGAAGTGCAGCTTCAAGAAAGGTGTCTTGCGCTTGCATGGCATGCAGGTCAAAACGCTGCCGAAGAGAGGCTGGCCGCCTTCCGAAGGATTTGGGAAGAGAAGATCAAGGTCAGTCACTCAGGAATCCGTTTGTTGTGTTCCCTTGATTGCCCATTCTTTGCCTCTGGCTGCTTTCACGCGTTTTTGTCTGATGTGAATCATCCGTGGCTTGTTGTGGTCGTGCATAGCTCTCGCGCAAGCACGCCACCACCTGTATAGAGGATGTGTTTTTTGCTTCTCTCTGATTTCATTCTGGTGCCTTCTTTTTGCCTCAATCAGAAATAGCGATTGTGCTTCCATGCAGATCGGTGTGACAACGGGAGGCGAGAGAAACTGTTCAGATGTGGCTGTTTCCTCTCACGACGTCGTCATTCTTGGGGGAGACTTCAACTTTCGGAGACTCCCGAAGCAAAAGGGATCATGGAACTCGGAAGCCCTCTATGGGTCAGTCGGGCTGTCAGCCAACAAGTCAGTCAGTCAGACAGTCAGGCTGCCAGCCAATCAGTCAGCCAATCAGTCAGTCAGTCAGACAGTCAGGCTGTCAGCCAATTAGTCAGTCAGTCAGTCAGTCAGTCAATCAGGCAGTCAAACAGTCAGGCTGTCAGCCAATCAGTCAGTCAGTCAGTCAGTCAGTGAGTCAGTCAGTCAGTCAGTCAGTCAGGCTGTCAGTCAATCAGTCAGTCAGTAAGTCAGGCGGTAATTTAATCAATCAGTCAGTCAGTCAGGCTGTCAGCCAGTCAGTCAGTCAGTCAGTGAGTCAGTCAGTCAGCCAGTCAGTCAGTCAGTCAGTCAGTCAGTCAGTCAGTCAGTCAGTCAGTCAATTAGTGAGTCAGGCTGTCAGTTAGTCATTTAGTCAGTCAGGCTGTCTGTCAGTCAGACAGTTAGTGAGTCAGGCTGTCAGTTAATCAGTCATTTAGTCTGTCGGTCCGTCAGTGAAAAAAAGATTCGATCCCCCCCAATCAGATGAGTGCCCTCACAGACTGCAAAGCAGGGCAAAAAGAAAAGAGAAGCACATCAGCAACAGCTCTTCTCTGTTGTATACTTTGAATTGTAGTTGAGAGGAGTTGCGGTTTCTTTCTGTCTCTGTATTTGTTCGCCCTCTGATGTGCCCATCTTTCTTTCTCTCGGCGTGTCTCCTTGTCTACACATCTATTTGTCTGTCTGTCTATCTGCGTTTCTGCTGTCTAAATGTTTTATGTGTCGGAAGACTCTGTTCACTGGTTTCCTGCTGCAGAACCTTAACGACATTTCATATGCGTTCAATTACCTGCAGATGCGACGAATTTGACACTCTACAGAGAACGAAGTACCCTTTCAGTACGGTCACCGAGTTCTCTCGAACATTTGCACCGACGTACAAATACAAGAAGAACATTCAACCTCCCAGAGGCGCTCCAATCACAGAGACCCTGGACTTGAGCCGAGACCCTTCCTGGTAGGTAGGCAGCATGTGTGTCTACATTTTTATCTCCGCAAACGTGACCCAACGTTTTCATCGATGGAGCTGGTGCATCCTTCCGACACACCTGCACGGATTTGTTTTTTCAGAAGGCTATCGTCGGCACCCCCTCCGTGAGCTTGACTGTTTTTCTTACTGCTTTTCATCTCTTCTTTCTTGCTTGTGCTCCTTCTTGCAGGACTGACCGTGTTCTCTTCCGGGGACAGGCTGCAACATGTGTCCACTACCAGTCACACCCTGAATTTCACTGCTCTGATCACAAACCCGTCTCCGCACTCTTCAGAGTCCAAACCACACAGAGAGCACCTGCACCCCCAAGTCCCCCAAACTCCCTTCCATCTCCTCCAGACCGAACAGGGATGCCCTTCCCCTGTCTCCCCGTCTCTTCCGTCTCGTTACCTGTCCACGAAGGAGACCCTGGTCCAGGACCTCTGCCAGAGACGGCAGTGGAGAACGAAGGTGCAAATGAGGACGAGGGAACAGACCCTTCATTTCCCTTTCCCGAGGGGGGGGAGATCGAATCTGACTTCTTTTCCGAAAAAGCATCCACGGTGTGTCCAAACGCTGAATCCACAGTCTGTCCCAGCGACGTGTGGACCGATTCCTTTTCTGACGGATCCCTCGACTCATCGGAGTCTGATGAGTCTTTCCGATTCGCCCTGACAGAATCCGTCGACCATGAAAACACCAATTCTGAATCCAGCGAGGCAACCAGTGGAGATCTTCTGGAGGAGGAAGAACGGTTGCTGTCATCCTTCCACCTCTCTCTGGACGTTCTGTCTGATACGACGGAAAGATCCCCTCAAAATCAGTTTCCCTCGGGTTCAACGTCTCCAATCTGTGTTGAAAGAATGGAGGAAAGGGCTTCGACTGCCCCTGAGGACGTTCGGTTTCCCTCAGTGTCTCATGACGTTGAGCAATTCTCCGGTCAGATGAATGTTCTTGTTCAGCAACAAGTCCGGACTCCACAGTCACCTGTGACACTCAGCCCCGAAGAAGAGGAACGAGAGGGGACAGTGAAAATGGGTCGCAAGGAAATGGGACCAGATAGTGCATTCAATTTGTGGGAGGGTGGAGAAGGGTCTCACAGAGATGCAACAGCAGGAAAGGGTCAGTTTGTGGACGGTAAAAGCTCTCCGACATGGACAACGGAGAGTCTAAATGAGAGCTCCTTGAAGAAGGACACCGCAGAGTCTGTGGACAGAGCCTCGATCGGCTCCCCACAAAAGTGCCCGAAGCCGAAGCGTCCCAGAGGCATGTTTGTTGGCCTGAGACGCTCGTCAGGCCCTGGAGCAGAGGTAACAAAAGCCCCTTTGGAGACGGTCGGAGACTCAAATGGGGTGACGGCAGACGGACAAGCTCAAGCACCGTCTGCTATTCCACTCAGACTGGTGACACAGAAGCGCTCTAAGCCAAAGAGTTCTCGTTCCTCCTCTTTCGGCATCGGCTTGATGCAAGCACTGAGGCTGCAGCTCTCTCACGGAAGGGAGAGAAGAACAAGATGGAGCTTCACGTCAACGCAGATGGCATCCCCCAGCACCAACCCTCTGACGTCTACATTTCCAGAAGTCAAAACAGCGGCTCCGAAAAAGGAAGAAACCTTCTCCGACCAAAAGGAGATTGAGACCCCAACGACGCCATTGAACACTGAAGGCAGACATTCTGCTTCCCCGGGAGAGCAAAGGCTTCCAATGTGGATGAGGGCGCTCTTTGGAAGTGCTGGGAAGAGACAGCAATGAGATGAGAAGAGGGCCCGATGGCCGTTTGGGTCCAGCACTTTCTACGAGTCGTCGCCTCTTCTCCCTTTCGATTCGCGCACCGGCACCACTGTCACGAATCTTGATCTGCTCTCCTTGGCTGCTTGCCTCTTCTCCCCTTCGAGTTATGCTCCATTTTGCGGAAGCATTTTGTCGAAGGCGCGAGCAGAGCGGTAGCGTCACTGAGCGGAGAAAGAAGGCTGCACGAGTGTTCAGGCTGCAATTTATCGAAGGCGCGAGAAGAGCGGTAGCGTCACTGAGCGGAGAAAGAAGGCTGCATGAATGTTCAAGAAGCAGCTGTGGCCCAGCGTCTTCCACTTTCATCCATTTTCGCATAACAGTGCCCTCAGTAAGTATGCGAACTCAACAACTGCATGCATGGGTGGGCATTGTTGGCCCTTCCGGCTCCAGCCACGGGGCTCAATCCCTGTATATCCATACGTGTCGTGCTCTCTTAACTGTGAGTTAACATTAGATCGAGCGATCGGATCTGCCTCAAAATCTCCTCCGCTGTTGTTGCAGCTCTCGGGTGATGAGGAAGAATCTCGAAGGTCTGAGACCTGCACAGAGGCGACGGAAAGTCCCCTTTTCGTGGACTCTGAGATTCCACCGGCATTGACAGAAAAAGAACAGACGTTGAGGAGCGCCTTGATTGCACACCTGCAGTCACACACGGGGCAGGCGTGGGTAGGGCGTCAAGATGTACAGTCGTGCGCTAACCTCCTGTGGAGGCAGGAGGGCGGTGAAAGTGCGCCCTGTGTCCCGGTCAGAGAGAAGGGCGGGGTGAAAGATCCTTCAGCAGAACACACTCACTTTCCGAGAGCTCCTTTTTGTGTGCGTGCGAAGTTTACCGCGGCCAGGGTACGAGGGGGGTGGTGGAGAAGGGGCAGTGGGAGTGGCAGCCGGAGGGCTCATGCAGTCCGATTGGAAGCCGCAGTGGTTCACCGATAAAAGGGAGAGCTAGGGAGACATGGAGGTTGGGGTAGCTTTCCCCGACAGAGTGGGGGTGGGACTCCGAGGAGTCCGGGGAACACCAGTCCACCTAGCTCGAGTCGATTGGGTCTCTAGCTCGTATAGGACCGATGGATAGGATCGAGCTTCTTCCTGCCACTAGCTCTGGCAGAGCAATGGCAACAAGCCCGTGACCCGGTATTAATTTGTCCCCGGAAAAACCGAGGGCGGAGGGGTGTTGTGGGGGGGCACTACTGGCACCTCTATGCAGAGGCCGGCGACTGGCCTTAGTAGTTTCGACGTTCGACACTCGACCGAATGGTTGAACAAGCCGTCGACAGGCCTGAAAGGTTTTCGTTGACTGTCTCCAAGAATGGCAAGCCAGGCTCCTTCGTGTCTTCCATCCATTCACAGGCCGAATCGATTGAGAAGGCCCTACAGGCCGAAAGGGCCGTCCAGGGCCAGCAAGATGCTGCTGCAGCCGCATCTGCGGGCAGCGCTGGTGCCCCCCTTGTTCCTGAGGACGCTGCTGTCCTTGAAGAACTTCAGAAGACAGGCAGAGATTTCATTGACAAGCTGCGCTCAGCAGTCTGAGAGCTGTCTACTGTGGCCAAACGGTGAGTCAAGATAGACCTAGCTGGGTGTCTTATTCGAGGCAGATGCTGTGGATGTCTCTTTTTTCTGCAAACGACCTTTTGGCCCTCACTTCCTTCTCCCTCCTCTGTTCCTTTACCATCCGCCCCCTCTTTCTTCTCGGAGTTCGTTTTTTTTCTGATGAATGAGTGGACAGAAGTCAACACGCCTTTTTCATTTGACGTTCGCTGTGTTTGTGCATCAGAGTGTCTCTTCACCATCATTTTTCCTGCAGGGCCTCTGGAAGTGTAACCGTTCAGGCTGGGGGGTCTGAATCTGTACTAAAGTACATAGAGAGAGGCAGCATGAGCGAGCTCCGTGTCCTAGCCCGTGTGTCTTGCTGGTAAGAAGAGGGCACATACGATTCTAGCCGGGGCAGAGACCGGAACAGGCCCGTCGGCACCAAAGAAACCACTTCGAGGGTCCTCTAGTCCTCCGCACAAAACAGACGGTAGAGATCAACTCGCTATTAAGACAAGACTCCCTATAGTTTTATTCTAGGCGTTGTTTAAAGTAAAGTTTTTTATTTTAATATTACACTAGAATATTAGAGAATGTATATTCAATAATTTAATAAAGATGTGAAAGTTGTATAACAAAGAGACTTTGAAAGGGTCAATCTGACTCATATGAAATAATTAATTTTTAAACTTTAATTTGCAATCTAACTTAAATTAAGTCATAGTAGTAGATGAGCACTATAAGTTCAAAAACTTTTTTTGGTTTATATTACACTAGATACTGCGATTGGACAGCGGAGACTTTCACCACATGTTTAATTGAATTAAATGTTCACTTTTTTAAATATAACTAGAAATTTGGACCTTTTTTATAACCTTTTTTAGAACCTTTTCTTATTAATTCCTAGGCGCCGAGAGAGGCAATTAATGAATGAGCCTTCAATTGGGGTACAATTTTCAATTTTGGACCAATTTTGGGTAACAAGCCTCGATAATATAACTTGAACGTCACAATCTAGGTCACAACGTTCGTCGATCAATAACAAGGACTAGAACAAGGACCATTATAAGGTACCAGATTTGAGTTCTTGTTTCAGTTCTACAAATCTACAGAAGGTATACAACCAGGCTAAAAACCAGGAAGGCTGCCGAAGGTAGCTGGGAGGGCAACTTCAAGGAGATGCACAGACTCAAAAAATCTTTACAATTTCTGGAAACACTCCGAAGAGCGTATCTCTAGATGCCTGGTCAGCCCCAAAATTACCGAACACGTTCACGCTTTCCAAAGCAGGTAATCGCTTTGATCCAAGAAATCGCAAGAGCAGATTTACAACAGCGCCACTGAGCCTATTCCACCTCAAGTCCACACATTGCAGAGGAGGGGGCTCTCGGCTCATCCACCCCTCTATCAGTGCCCTCACTCCCTCATCTGTGAGCTGCGTCTGGTGTGCGGCCAGCGTTCTCAAGCTAGGCAACTTCTCTGCAGTCAAAACCTCTGACAGAGCCCTCCCGCCCTCAGTCCCCAATCCGCAGCGAACAAAATGGAGCATCAAAAGGGAAGTCAACTTACCACTACCCAACCCCCCACAAAACGCACGGACCTCCCCAATTACCTGGAGACCCCCCACAGAAAGTTCTTCCAACCTGCAGAGGTGCCCAGAGCTCAGCGCAACTGAGAACAACCCCACCTCTGCAGCTGCATCTGCAGGACTGATACCACCAAATTCAATATCCAATCGTCGCAGTGCGAAGGCATGGGAAGTACTGAGGGCAGCAGCAAAAGCTTGCATCCCCTCCTGCCCAATCCCCGCCAAGTTCACTGTTAGATCCCTGAGAGACGGGACCTTGCCCCCCCTCACAAGGTTGGACAGAGACTGAGCGCCCTGCGTTCTCATGCTGCGGTTGAACGGGCACATGAGGGTGTGCAGGGCCGGCAGACGTCCCGGACCTCTCGCGAGGCCTTCAAGAAAGGCCGCAATTACTTCTTCTGTTTGAAAAGGGATACGAAGCTTCTCTAGAGAGTTCAGAGACGCATCTGCGTGTGTGAGGGCCTCTCCAAATGCTCTCCCCCCAGCTTTGCTAAGCATTTCATAGCCAACAGAATTCATATTCCGTAACCCCGACAGTTTGCCTGCTCGAATGACCTCAGCAAATCTGGTGACCCCCAAATCTGTGTTTCCTCCTTCCCCAAATTCTACGGCCACATCAAGGTCCACCATCATAGGAGGGTCAACACTCCCTCGAGACAGACCCTCACAGAAAGAAACAAAGCTCTGGTTGCACCGGCAAAAGAGACTCATATTCCGGAGCGACGGCACCTTACCTGTGCTTAAAACCTCTCCAAAAGCTTTGCACCCCTCCCCGTTCAACTCCCCCTCCCCGTTTTGATTGCATGTCACTCTGAGTGACAGATCTTGAAGAGACGACAACCCCCCCCTATCCAGACCCTCTGCCAGTCCCCCAACCCCTTCATCCCCTTCTTCCTCCCACTCAAGGTCGAGTTTCTGCAGAGCAGGACACCCACCATTACCGAGAGCAAGACCTAGTGTCGACAACGCATACCCTTTTATACAAAACGCATATCGCACATTGAGCCTGAAGCTCGTCAGAGATGACAACCCCCCCCGCCGGAATCCCTCAGCGAGGGCCTCCACTCCCCCCTCGGCATTTTCATTCCACATCTGAAGATCTAGACTCTGGAGAAGGGGAGCCTTGCCTGTTGCCAGGCTGCGACTGAGAGTTGTGAAGGCATCACTTGTCATGTCGTCTCGATGTTCTATCTGGAAGTCCTTCAACTGAGACAGCTGCCCAGAACTGATGGCGTTGGCAAGAGCAACGACGCCTTCAGTACGAAGATTCCCTAGAGAACCCCACCTGGGGATGACGGGCTCTTGAAGAGACGGCAACCCCCCCACCCCCAAGGCAGTCGCAAAGGCTGCCAACTGCTCAGAGCGCATTGACGACTCTCCGCCCAGATCAAGTCGTCGCAGATTAGGGAAACGACCTGGCACTGCCAGGGCGGCAGCAGAGACCTGAACAATCTCGCCCTCACCCCCTTCCCCACCCTCACCCTCACCCTCACCCTCTGCCCCACCCCCTAACCTCTGTTCAAACAAAAAATTCTCACTCAGGTCAAATTCCTCCAACCACTTCAACGCACTTGTAGAGAGGAGCTGGGCTATGGGTGCGTCGCCCCTCTCTCCCGATGTCAAATAACCAAGCCGGTTTTTTTTCAGCATCAGAACTCTCAGGTCAGGCACAGCCTCTGCATTCACTGCAGAGGCCAAGTGCTTCAACCCTTCCAGCCTCATCTCGTTCTCTGCAAGGTCGAGGGTCTGCAGAGAGGTCGTCTTCTTTACTTTCAGTGCTTCTGCTAATGCTTCCATCCTCTCTGCCTTGGCCTTCGTACGGGCCAGATTGAGGGACTGTAGGGGGAGTGACTGAGGGGACGAAGATAGACCCCTTGCACATGCCCGCAGCCCTGAAGAGCCGAGCGGGTTGTCACTCAAGTCAAGGCTCAGAAGAGACGGAAGCCAGCCAAACGAGAAGACACTCCCGAGGCTTTCCATGGACACACTCCGGAGTCGGTTACCTATAGATGGGATAAGGGGCAAGCGTGTAAACTGATCGAGGGAGATGAGAGAGAACAAAGATGTACGAGGAGACCTTCAAGACATTTGAAGAGACAGATGGAGATGAGATGCAAAGCCTGAAGAGGGAGTCGCATGAAAGCGAGAGGCAGAACTCCTTGATGGCCATACACAGAGCGAGACACGCAAGGCGAACCTCCAGGAAGCTGCTGCAAAGCAGAGGAGTGCATTCATTGAGAGTTGGCGAAGGCACGGGTCTCGACCAGTCAACGTGGTTCCCTCTCGGGCTGATTTAGAAAGGTAATAAGGACGGCTTTCTTTCTTACTGTTTCTGTTACAACATCTGTACACAGATAGACCTACAGATACACAGTCAGACAAACGCAGACAGAGTTGAGAACGAGCACATGCACAGGCACACATGAGAAAGAGAGAGGGCGCTCCCCGAGGCCTCCAAGGTGGCCTTTATTCCCTTCCCGCAAAATGCAATGAATGAGTGAGTGAGTGAGTGAGGGAGTGAATGAGGGAGTGAGTGAGTGAGGGAGTGAGTGAGTGAGTGAGTGAGTGAGTGGGAGTCAGTGAGTGAGTGAGGGAATCAATGAGTAAGTGGGTGAATGAGTGAGTGGGTGAGTGAGTTTGAGTGAGTGAATAAGTGATTGCATGAGAGGATGGATAGATGGATGGATGAATGGATAAATAAATGGACAGGCAGATAGATAGAGACGGACGGACAGATGAAATGAAGTGATGGATGGGTGTAAATGGGTGGATGAATGAAGGATGAATGGATAAATGGATGGATGGATGGATGAATACATAGATAAAGACGGACGGATGGATACATGGATAGATAGATGGATAGATAAACACGGACCGATAGATAAACGGATATATCGATGGATGGGTAAAGACGGATACATGGATAGATCGATAGATGGATGAAGGGATAAATAAATGGGTTCAGGGGAAACCGTTACGCTGCCTTCATAGAAGACAAATCTATCCCGAACGGTCTCCAACAGTAAAACGGTCTCCAAAACAACCATACCTCTCAAGCTTTTTTAGGCAGTAAACAATATTTAAAAGCTTAAAACAAAGAGTTTTAAGCGATCAAACAGTACGATTTCCTGTTTTTAAATTAATTGGGTTTAGTGAGAGAAAAAAATATATTGTATTTGACCGCGCGGCGTACGTGTTTCGTGCATCAATGCACGCGCCTGTCGTGCATGCAATTAAGACGGCGGCGGGGAGCACCGGAATTTAAAATCGTACGGATCGATATCGATTAAATCAAAAAAGCCAATTTTAATGTACGCAGATGCAGCTGAAGGACGCGGTTGCACCTCTATGCACATTGAGCTCAAAGATGATCGACGTAATCGACTAGATCGACGCACACTGCATATTTATCTCTGCACATTGTGGGACTGTGGATCTGTTTCGAAAGTGTTCACTGCTGATGTTTCCAAATCAGGTTGCACAGTATTTCAAACAAAATAGCTGGATTCTTCACATACCATTGGGAGAGCAAACATTGGAACGAACCTCAGCCGTCTCTCTTCTTCGGGCATGGCCGTCTCGTTCTACTAGTAAGCGTGGTGGGTAAATTTGGAGAGGCCCGTCTTGCTCTCCATCTTTGATCGACGTCTTTTTCCTTTTACATGCCTCTATGCATGCGCCCGAACTCTTGCTTTCTTTGCCGGGGGAACTGGCGCTGTTTTCATTTTCTTTCTGGTGAGTTTGGGGTTCTGTCTCCCGCCGTCTCCTCTCAGATCGACGTGTACTAGCTAGCCTTGACAACTCGTTGCATTATATCAGGCACTGGCCCACCTTTGTCTAAGCTCTCAGACTTCCGTATCTTCTTGCTGTGTACCTGCAGACAGGATTTGGGATTCTCACTGGGCTGTTTCAGGGATCCAGAGGGGCCTTCGCGTGCTCTCCGGTAAGTTCATCAGCTTGTTTGTCTCAATGCTTGCACCCCGTTCCATCAGGTCAGAGTATGATACACCTCAGACCCTCCTATGGAACTTTATCCTTTTCTTGTTCGGTGGTTGCACGCAGGATCTGGGACTACTTTTTGCCTTTGCTGAGGAGCTGGGGTTGCTTTCGCTATTCTTCTGGTGAGTCTGCAGTTCCGTGAGTCTCCCTGAATTCTCCCTCGATGGGTATCTGAAAAAAATTTTTTGGAGGGAGAATTTTTTTTAGTGTTTTTTCTGGCTTCTTTTACCGAAATAAGTCATCTTTTTTTTGCTCTCTCGACAAAAATTTTTTTTTATTGTCACCGAGGGAGAATTCAGGGCTGAATTCTCCCTCTCCGGGTATGTCAAGGAAATATCGTCCGAGGGAGAATTTAGCCCTGAATTCTCCCTCAGTCAAAATGCGAAGGATTTTTTTTTCCTTCGTACCATAGAAAAGAGATGTACTTTGGATGAAAGGTGTTTGGGACAGCATTCATCTTGATTGAAATCGTGCTAACTGCTCTCTTTCTCTCCTGGCAGCTCTCAATGTGCAGCACTTTGAGCCGTTTCACCCGAGGGAGACTTTGGGCCTGAATTCTCCCTCGGTGAAAATACGAAAGATTTTTTTTTCTTTCGCATCACAGAAAAGACACATTTTTTGGATAAAAGGTATTTGGGACAGCATTCATCTTGTATGGATTCATGCTACATGTTCTTTTTCTGTTCTCAATCTACACTATTGTGGGCCGTTTCGGGTTAGGCATCAGGGTTGCGCCTTGCGCGCCTCGTGTTCTCTGCTTGTACACATTCAGAAAAAAGCAGCTATGTTATTGTAAAACCTTTTGAATTCGTTTTCTAAGGCTTTAATTCTTCTTCCATCTGCCTGTTTCTGTGCTTGATACATCTATGGACTCTTCTTCATATGTGTGTCTTCTGAATATGAATGCAGTTAAGTCCACTTCGAGGTGTATGGAGGGACCACCCTTGACAGCCCCTCTAGAACGTGGGTTCAGAGCTCGTCCTTTGTATCAGTGGGTTGTACTTAGTCTGCCAGGCTCTAGAGCTCTAGGCTGCCTTTTTGTTGACCATTTTGATTTCTTTTTTGAGTCTTTCTCCGTCTCTGCACGTGAGTGTATCTAGGTGTATACAATGCTAGGTACAGCGTGTGTGACACTGTGTATGTGTGTGTGTATGTGTGTGTATATGTGTATGTGTGTGTATGTGTGTGTATATATGTGTGTGTGTGTGTGTGTGTGTGTCTATGTGTGTATGTGTGTGTGTATGTGTGTGTGTGTGTGTGTGTGTGTGTGTGTGTGAATGTGTGTGTATATGTGTGTGTGTGTGTGTGTGTGTATGTGTGTGTGTGTACGCACATGCATGCGTGTGTGTGCGTGCCTGTGTTACGGTATGTGTGAGAGTGTGTGAGAGTGTGTGTGAGTGTGTGTGAGTGTGTGTGTGTGAGAGAGAGAGAGGGAGAAAGGGAGAGAGGGAGAAAGTGTGAGTGTGAGTGTGTGAGTGTGTGTGTGTGTGTGTGTGTGTGTGTGTGTATGCGTGTGTGTGGGTATATAAAGGTATGCATG
>JAHBMJ010005878.1:27551-62864 GCA_018398765.1 Chromera velia | reverse complement strand
CAAATCAGTTGATGGATCAAAATCCCTCAACTGGTTTTTGTTCAGATACAGCTATCGCGTCGAGTTGACTGTGCATGTGTTTCACGCGTGTTTTGTGCATGTGTGTGTGCTTTCATGCCGCATGAATGTGTTTCATCGATTTTCATGCATGTTATTCGCTTGTTGTGCGTGCATATGAGTTTCATGCGTGAAAGAAAAACAGTTTTAGGATTCAAAAGTTTCCGCGTCTTTCGAATGCGGCCAGATTTTTTTTTAATTTTTTTTCTATAATTTTTTTTTCTATATTTTTTTTTAATTTTTTTTTCTAGATTTTTATTTTTGTTTTTTTTTTTAACTATATGGCCGGTAAACCGGTAACCTGGCCATTGTTAAAAAATTGGTCTAGCCCGGCCAGGTAACCGGTTACCCGGTAATTACCCGGCCATCATGCAACTAGGGTTGTGGATGTGTTTTCCCCGGTGTCTGCATATCTGTACAATCTTCTCGTTGTTTCCCTGACTCCCACGACCGTCGCTTCCCTGTGGCTTCGCCGAAATGATCTCCTACACAAAAACAGTTGTATGCTTCACTTTTCTCTATAAACCCTGAAGTTCTCTCTTAATCTCGACGGCTGCACTTCTTGGAGGCATGTAGAGAGGCTGACGGACCTCCAAGATGGGATGAAGCAGATCTAGCAGAAAGAACAATGATAGAAGACTCCAGGGGGGTGCACGAAGGAGAGACACAAGGGGCTCTCCATGATCTCGTAGCGGTTTCAGAGAGATCCAGAACAGCACGCTGGAAAATGTCCAGACGAGAAAAAGAAATATTATACAGTGTCACAAAGGTTTCTACTCTTGTCCACACACTTTCGAGTCGCGCAGTGACCTCCCAGTGGACTTTCCCTCCTGAACACCTCTTTCCCCTGAGACCAGAATCAAGTAGCGAAGGCCTGGTCGGAACCCTCAGAAGGAACGGGCCGAGATTTTGTCGCTGGACCCGTTTTCTGCGCCCAAGACGCAAACAAGCGAACGTGGTGCCGCCAGATGCCGGCAGACGTGCGTTCCGCGGTATTTTTCGCCCCCCAGACTCATTGAATCTTCTTTCACCTTCATATATACCTCTGTTCCCTTTTCGCCCTTCTTCTTCTTGCTTCTGATTGCAGTTTTCTGTTCGGGTGTGTCAAGATGCCCATACAAAATTACAAAGTTGAAGCACAGACTCGCGGATTCCATCCAAGATTGGTTGCGCGGTACAGAGTGCTGGGGTGCTCAGCCCGTCAGCAGCTGCCGGGTGTTTTGGCTGCCCCCGGGCAAACAGAGGTCCAAAGGCGTTTATTTCGTGCTTGTGGACAAAACGGTCAGCAGGACCCACCCAACAAAGGACGGGTTCCATTGCCTGGAAGCATGAAAGCCGAACGCCCTTCTCTTGTGTTTTTGTGCTTGCATGCATGCACAAGCTCGCCTACGGGGGGAAGATGCCGATCGAGTTGCATGCGCAGACTGTCGTGTTGCTGTAAGGTCATTCGTCCGCTCCTCAGAGCTCATGCGGTGGGGAAGAAACGAGGGAAGCGGTTTGGAGGGGAGTGAAGAGCTGTTCAAGACGAAGGGGGGGTGGGGGCTCCTCTCTGGGTCCAACGTGCCAACGGGGTGCAAGTGTGGAGATCGCCGAGTGATGGAAACCTGCAGGGCGTGGAGTGGCCTTCCTGGTGGAAACTCGACGGTGCCGTGCAACGCGACGTGTCAAAATGCACAGAGGGCACGACAGGCTGCGCTGGTCAGTCTGGCAATGGATCCTTTCTTTTTCTGACAAAAGTGAACATCTGAGATAATCGCTTCTTCTTTTTAGCCTGCAGGTAATCACCCTTCTTCCTTTCTCCGGGGTCCTTGGCACGTTTCAAGGGGTACGCGTACATGCCCACTCTTTTTGTTCTTAAGGACTCTTTTTGTACCTGTGTGCAAAGTGAGGACCCACCGCCCTTCAATTTGAGTCCATTGCGACGCAATTTCGGTAAGGCTGCTGGATCATCCCCCTCCGAAGACACACTCAATCCCTGTCAGGTAGCAAGCACCGGAACCTCTTAATTCCCTGCATGCAGAGACTCGAATAACACAATGGCACCCTGGCACGAAGTACACCTCCCTCATGCAGGGAACTGCCACTGCATTCGACAGCAAAGCGCGGTACTGGAGTTTCTCGAAGTACAAGGCAGAGAAAAGGGCGGTTCAGGAGGGGTCCCGGACACAACGCAATGACGAGCGGTGTTGTTTTGTCTTGCCGTGAACCTGCAGTTGTGTATTTTTCTTATGTATCTGCGTGGACTCCTGCAGGGATTTTATTATGGTCGCCCAATGCCGCAGGCGGGAGCTTCTGGAGTCTCGGATGTGGAAGAAGAACTTCAAGAAAACTTTGAAGGGAAACAGGAAAAAGGTGCTGCTGGAGAGCAGCGACGAGGAGAAGGAGAAAAAAAGAAGGTACCCAACAAACTGGTTTTCGGTCGGTTGAACATGACAGAGCAACCCGCCAACGCACCCCCTGTCTCTGCCCCTCCTTTCACCTCTTCTTGGTCATTGGGGTGGGAGATCGACCAGCAGACGGGAGTGCCCTCGAGGCAGCAGGGAAGCTCTTCGCGTCAGTCAAGCAGGAAGCAAGCGAGAAAACAAACAAACAATCCGATCTTTATGTTCCGGACGTCCGGCTTGAGGGGGGGCAAATCCCAGTTTTTCGATCTCCCTGGAACCCTACAGACAAGCCCTTCCACCACAAGGGACCGCCGTGAGTGCTCATGTAGCAAAGAACCAAGCGCAGAGGCAACCGAAGGGTGTCCTTCCAGATTGGAGAACACATTAATTGTCGCTTTCCCCCCGACCATGCAACAGAAGGACCTCGTCAAAGGCCCTGCTGCGTGCAACAGAAGTCCCATGCAGTGCGTGCATGTCAATCCACGGCAGCTGTGCACTGCCTGTGCCCCCAAAAGAAGCCGACGATGCACGCACGGGAGGCTTGTACGCAACCGCTGCCCACAATGTGACCCAGAAAAGTACTTTCGCGATTGTTTCCGTAGCCTGCGGCGGGAAATGGCTCTCGAGACTCTCGAGACTCTGCATGCGCTCTTTAAGCGTTGGCCTGAAGGGGAGAAATCGAGCAAGATGCAAAAACAGAGTGCGGAAGAGAGGGGGGAGATGGGGAAGGCTGATGCGGACATGTTTCAGCTACAGAAAATGGAAAGACATCAACAGAAACTGAATACATATACTTGGTTTCAAATCCATGGAGAGGAGATGACGCGTTTGAGGGAGGAGGTCTGGTCCGACAAACCCATGAGCAAGGTAGAAAGAAAGCAGCGGCAGGAAGAGGGCCCCGCCAATATATCAGCGATTCTTGTCGCAGTACGATATTTGGGAGGAAGAACAGCGGGTGCCCAGCTTTCCAAAGTTTGAGCGCAAAGCATTCTCCGATCCGACCATCCCAATGTTGTGGAGAAAAGAAGAGCCGTCTAGCGCGAGCGTAAGAAACTCAGAAAGAAGAGGCCACTGCTCAGCTCAGTCACGCATTTCTCAAGAAGCTTGGTCTGTCAAACTCAGTTGAGGTGGTGCAAAGGGACGTTTGCGAAATGAGTGATGAGGAGCTGCAAGCAGACTTTGCTTATATGTACGTCTCTGTTGGAGGGGCTGAGACCCCTATGGATTTCCGTCTCCGTCTCTTGATGAGGCAATCTGAATGTCTCAAGTGTGTTGTCGCTTTTTCGTCTGTATTCGAAAAGAGCATGCCGGAAGGATGGCGTTTAGAGAGGAAGATGCGAGTAAAAATGCATGTGTCTGGCGATCGGGAAACAGCCTACATTTTTGTACGCTGTTTGTTCTTTCACCTGATCACCAAGCAAAGTCCAGAGCGACTTTAATTTTCTCAATATCAAGCACACACACAGTGAGAGAGAGAATTGTCCCTCGATTCGATCGAGGGAGAAGGGGCGAGAGGGGGGGAAATTTTCATGGTGTTTTGTGGTTGTTTTGTCGTAGTCGTTTGCGCACAAACTAGTTGCATGGCGTTGGTGGTTGTTTGTGTATGGTAATAGTCGTAGCGGATGTGCTGGCAGTGACGTTGAGTCTCACGTCTCTCTCATGGAGAGAGAAACTAGTGGGGGTGGCCTTCTGGTGGGGGAGGAAGCTGTGCTAGCTGTTGCCCCTTGCCCCGAGCCTTTGGAGGAGGAAGCTGACCGCGGGCTGTACAGATTCTGAGGAAACCACCAAAACCTGGGAGGCCCTAGAGCGACTCGGCTTTCGGTCGTTTTATGGCGGGGGGATCTTTGACCGTTTCGGAGAGGATTGGTCAGCTCGATTGAGAAACTTGCATTCAAACGTTTCAGCTGAAAAGCACGTGAATGGTCGATTCTTTGCTTTCTCCCAATTTATCATGCACAGAAGGGGGGCAGAAAGAAAGGAAGGCGGATATTTGCACGGACGAGAACAGCTCCCCGGGGGGGACTGACTCTGCTGAGATCATTCCCCTTCTAGTACACCCGACCAATCGGGAGTGGGACGTGATTGAAACCATCAATGACCTCGCAAACAAGTTTGAGATGACAACGCAGAAGCAAGGAGAAGTACTGGGGGAGAATCTTCTTCTTAATCTGTTCTCTTTGTACTCAAGACGAAGACCCTCAGAGATATTCAGAGCCTCCACCAAGCGACAAAATATCGACTCACCAGAGACAGGTCAAACCAGGTCAAGTTTTCTTCTGCATGGGAAAGTCTCTCGGCCTTTTTCACCCTTGCATGGAAGCATCCAATTCCGTCAAATTCGCACGAAATTCTCACTGTTGCGTTGTTTGGCTGACCAACAAGGGAAAGAGGGGGGAACAAGTTTGGCGGAGTCCTTTGCCTCCAGTTTGGGCAGAGGAATTGCGGAAGGTCTGTCAGGTCTGGAGATGCTCCAGCTTCCTTGCAATGGCAAGTCCCTCTCTTTCTCCCTCTGTTTCTCCGTACATCCGACAAGCTCTTCGTAAGGTTCCACTCGCTGGCCATTGGATGAAAGACTGGGGTCCTGCCTAGGACACTGGATGCTATTCATTCCGTATGCTTCCTTGACTGGACTGCCACTGAAATTTCCAATGATTTACTCGCACACAACACTAGAGACGCCCGATCAAACTTGTCAAGCTTCTGGTGCCTGTGCACATATTTCGCTTCTCAAGCTTCATTCCTCGTTTTTTGGTACCCTTTGTCTCTCTTATCTCTCCCTCCCTTCTTGTCTCTCCCTCGCTCGCTCCCTTCCCCCCCCCCCTCGTTGTCTCTCCCTCGCTCGCTCCCTTCCCCCCCCCCCTCGTTGTCTCCCCCTCGCTCGCTCCCTTCCCCCCCCCCCTCGCAGACCTCTCTCTATAGCACTCCATTTTTTTCTCTCTGTCTCATTCCATTGTGCTGAGGAAATCCCCGACGTGTTCAGCGCTGTGCTCACATCAGCTTTCAGAGCCGCCTGGGCAAAAGTGCAGTTCACTCGTTTCTCTTGAAGCCAGAATGTGTAAATGCATTTTTTGCTGCTGCAGAACCCAGGGCGGGCGCTTCTGCGGAGCCGCGCTGAAAGATTGAGAGAGGAATCCGCAGCTAGGGTTTCGAGGAGAGAGTCTCGACAGGCAGAGGTAAAGTTCGACGTAAAAGTGTTCATGCATACTTTTTGCTGATCAGAGGCCGCATCCCCCGCACGTATGACAGCCAATGGTTGATTTCGATTCCTCTTTCACAAGGGTCCGACTGGGCATCCAGCACCCCTTCCGTCAAGTTCTTCTCTGGCCCGGGTCTCGACCCACACCTTGCACCTGATGGAACCGGAGGGGCTCGTCCACCGGGCAGTCGCTCTGTCTGTCCAGGCGATCAACCGAACCGAAGTCCGCCCTCTCCGTCTTCCCCCCCTGTCTCCGGAATTGCAACACGCCCTCCTAGCGTCCCTGGTTTCCTCCAACAGTAGACAGCCGTCACAGGCTCCTCCGGTGCACCGACCAGCCACCACAGGCCAAAGCACAACTTGGACTACGAGGAGCGCGTCAAGAGACAGGAACGCCGCCAGCCCATGAGCGACCGCCCGTGCCTGGAGTGTGTGGAGGCACGACTGATCCCGATTGCCGTCAGTTATCAATACGCTTGCTTGCTGCATCGACGTGGTGTCATTCCTCTTTTTTACACAACGTGAAATTGTGCGTCCTCGACTTACTCTCCTGTAACCTACCGTGCCACGCGAATTGCCCTAAATTTACACAAGCTGTGGGGGAAAAGTGAAGACAGTTCCCTTTTTTGCTTGTCGATTTGAGCTCAACGTACACCCAATAAAACGACCGAAAAAACAAACATAAACAAAATTGATGGTTTTAGTTTTTTTTCTTTTGGCAGACTTTGTTAATGCAGCAGACCACACACAGTGAAGCAGCGTGTGGAAGCAGACTCATGAAAGTGTTTTTTGCATCTCGCTAATCTGTTCGGAATCACACTGGTTTATGATGGCTCAATGTATGAGTTCATTGTCTTGCATAATGCGCTTCTCTGCAGAAGGGCTATGAGAGCCGGGCTACATTTGGTGAGGAAGGTTGGAAAGGATCTCTGATTTGTCAATTGCGGTGTGACAGGTGCCTCTCAGCCACAGAAAGGCTTGCATCGAATACGGTTGCGAATTGTTCTGTTTGCGTGTTCGTTTTACAAGAGCCGTTTAGGAACGAGAAAAGAGGAACCAGTGTTGTTTGTCAGTGGGTCCGGTGGTGGGTCCGTTGCTCTCTGCATGTGGCTTTCTGCCAAAATTGCCAACTTGAAGAGTTCGTTTTGTGCATTTAAAATCCGGGATTTTTGGGGAGCTACCGGGCGCCGGGATGCAGAGACGGGGAGGCGGACACCTGTCGGACGTCCACTGGTCAGTCTAGCTGTCGAAAGGGTGATTGATTTCAGAGGGATTGCATTGCTTTTCTCCTCTCATCAAAGCCTTGTATCGCCGCTCATAAAAGCAGACGCGCCCCACGCAGACTGCGCTGTGGTGAAGCTCGATGAGGTCTATTCTTCTCTCCATGAGAAAGGATGGGACGTGCTGGTGGATCCTGTGCCTTCTGACGTCCTCTCAGGAGATTCCAGTCGCCTGTGATCTTGCGTTCGCAAGGACACAGAGCGTCTATACAGTAGGGTCAGGTCAATTCGAGCTCTCGGGAAAGAGAGGAGATCTCTGGGGGGTCGTGGCTGTTCGGAAAGGGATGTCGGGTAGCCTGTCGCAGAACCCCCAGACAATTTTCTGTCTACAGGCTTGTGCATACAAGGGTCGGCTAGCGAGAGGGTGTCCCCTGATAGTGGGACTTTACGACCCTCCGGAAGATTCCACGCTTGCAGACGAAAGATTGAATTCTCGACGAAGTGAGAGAGAGAGTGGAGGAAAGGAGAAGGAAAGAAGGCAAAGAGGAGAGGAAAGAGCGAATGAAGTGTCTGTGTGTGGAGAATTCAATGCAAGAACAGCAAGCAAGGCGGAGATGGTGCAAACAGTGAGCTTCGCACCTGCCTAACCCCCCTGGGCCTCCTGCCCGAAATTCCTTTTCTCGGGATGATCCCTCCCCTCCCTCTGGCTGAAGATACTTCGTGAGTCTGTCTTTCCGCGCATTTGCTCTCGTGCCCGCTTGGCTCCTTCCTGTACTGCAGATTTTGAAAGGGTGATTGCCCTCAGGTGAAAGCGTCAACTGACCTGCGGCTCCAGCAACTTGACGCCAAAGTCGACACTACACAGGGAGAGGCCGAGAAGGTACGAAAGCGACGTGCGAAAGAGAGGCATGGACGTACCGGCACCGACAAAGCAACGATGCGCAACGATGAGGGCGACGAACCCCAAGCCACCTGCCAAGAGACAAAACATCCTACATCCATGCACGAGAGAAGGGAGACGAATCCAGCTGCAGCTCCTCAAGGAACGGAACACTTGGCCCCATGCCCGGAAGCGAGAGAAGTAGCAAGACTTAAATAAGGGTCGCACAATTAGGTCGCAGAAAGAAAAATTAATTGGAGAAACTGAAACAGTGACTGTGAAAACAGTGAACGTATACATTTAATCTCTTCAAAGTTGATCGATGGCGGACTGCCTGTGGAGCGGACGTTGTTCTGCTAACGGAAACAAAATGCATGACACCGTCTCCATGGCGCAAGGCAGCCAAGCAACAAGAAGGGTAGACCTCGAAGTCCGGGGGCAGGTCACCCTTCCGAGCGTTTGCGGGAAGGGCATTTGAGGGGGCTGAGGGAGCTGCTACTTGGAGGTCATGGCCTCTCACGCTTCGGGGTGCAGGCCTTGTGTTTTGCGTTGGGTAGCAGGCAAATGGCCGCCTTCCTCGCTCGCCAGGCCACGGGCTCCTTCGCATCCTTTGCGAGGGCCCGGCAAGACTCGGGGGTGACCGGGTTGCACGGTCTGCATGGGAGGGGGGAGGGGAGGAGCGGACAGGGACATCCTCGAGGCCCGTCGCCAGGGCTGGAGAAAGAGGACCCTAAGGAAGTTCGCCGCCTCCCCCCTCGAGAGAAACACCTCTCTTGCTGCTGTTGGCGTCCCCCTGCAGCTTCAGAACGGCTGGCTGGGGCTTGACGACGCCTCAATGGACTTTGGAGGCGTCCCCGTCCCCGCCCTCGAGTCTCTGCCGATGCCATTCATTCAGATGGCAGACTGACTCGTGGAGGAGGGGGGGAGGGGACGGGGGGAGAACTGGAGAAGGAGTCGGCATGAGGTGAGAGAGAAGGAGACGGACAAAGAGAAGGAAAGAGAAATTCTTGCTTGGAGTACCTCGCCACGCTGAATACAGAGACTATCAATCTCCTCCACATAAACCAAATGACCAATACCAAGAAGCTGCAGGGGCATACGCATCAACACCATACGCACAACTACCACTACCACTTCTACAACTTCACAGGAGCGCTTGAGGGGGGACCCGTCAATGTCCAGACTGCTACCAACACCAACAACGCCAACAACAGGTTCTTTCTTTCTTTCTTTCTTTCTTTCTTTCTTTCGTGCGGATCTCGGTGTTGCTTCAACACTGAGACTGTACTTCTTCCCTTTTATCTTTCTTGCGCCGATGAAGGCCGACAAGGACTTCGGAGTCCAAGACGTGACCGTTGACATCCCGATCAACATCACCGACATTGACACGAACGGAACGAGCTCAAATGAAGAGAAGAAATTCCGCAAATCCCCTCTTTGCAATGCAGGGTTTTATTTTTTCCTTTTTGGTTGGCATTGTGGGGATGAAGATGGTCAAGTACTGGGCGCAAGGCCCATCTGTGAGCCGGCGATCGTGGCGCCAATGAAGGCCCACGGGGACTCCGTTGACATCATGGGAGGATTGACGTTTCTCGAGTGGATTGGGAAGGGCATCTGTGAGCCCCAATACATCATCCTAACGACCCCTTACGGCAACTACACAACCCCCATGCTTGAAGCTCCCCAATCGTCCAACATCTCCGTTTTCGCTCTGCCACGGCCCAACATTGACGGATCCCTCCTAGGGCTGACAGGGCTCATGCATGCAGCAGGTTTGGCTGCCAATCAAAGTCCCCAAATTAATCCCCTCTTTTCAAAGTCCCCAAATCCCCTCTTCAAATCGCAATGCGGGTTTTCGTTTTTTCGCTTTTGGTTGGGCTTGTGGCTTTGAAGATGGTGAAGTATTGGGGAGAAGGCCTCTGTGAGCCCATGATCGCAACGCCAATGAAGGACGGCGGCGACCTGGGAGTCCAACTCGAAGGCGTAACCGCCAATATGATCCGCGGGCCGATCGAAAAACAAACGAAGATTCTCAAATCCTTCCCCAGAACACGTGGAAAACAGATGCCCTCGGCCTGATGGTTATCGGCGTGGCAGCTGGAACTGCCTACATTTTCACGGTGAGGCATCGCTGTTCTTCTTCGCGGAGAGACGAGGGGATCGAGGGATGGCCGGCGTCTCTCGTTTGATTGCGATTGTTTTTGGTGGTGTGCTTTGGTTTGACGACGCGAAAATTTTCGTCCGTCGATCATTCGTGCCGTTCCTTTCATTTTTCAGACAGTCAGATATAGACACATACCTATGTGCGGGCGTGCGTGTGCCCTGCCTGAATGCTTGTTGGTCTGATCTCCTCCCCCTCTTGCCGCTGCATGGTCTCTTCTGATCTTTCTTTACCTCTTGTGTTGTCTGTCCCTCTCTTTTTTTGATTGTATGATGCCGCTTTGCGAAAACCTCGAGGCCGGGTCCTCTCCATATATATCGTCCTTTCTTCTGCTTTGATCCTGCTGCTTCCATCTCTTTGGTTGTCTTGTTTCCCCTTTGCCTGCATGCAGACCTCGCTGGACGAAGTGAAGGAGGCGACGACAAAGGCGCACGCCGAGTTGGAGGCAACTGCAAGAGTCGCACAGGTCGGTATGAACGGAAGCATGCAACTCTTGATGGATCGAGTCGATGAGAGTGTTTAGAGGGAGGACCATGCCCATCCAGACACAAACACACACAAGAATGGTCCTAGCCCGCTGTTTTCGGCCGCATTGTGATGCGACCCGGTATCTCCGTCTCTCAGGTTCCAGTCATGTTCTGCGGCGAGAGCAGGCAGAGACAGAAAGAAAAAACGGCGCTCCGAGGGCCCGATGAACTGCTCGCTTCCAATCTCTTGCTGCTCTTGCTGCTGCTGTTGCTGTCTCTCCTCTGACTGGCAGATTCTCCTCCTGTCCGTCTCTCTCTGCCTCTCGTCAAAAACTTAGGGCAGAAAGCTGAGTTTTTGTGCATAAACATTCTCAAGCTCAAACGTTTCCCCGCACATTTGTAGCACCTGCATTTATTCGTTCTTTTGCGTCTGCTTCCGTGCAGATGTCCAAACGAATACTCCTGCGCCTGCTGCATGGTCGATCTAGAGCAGCTAGGGCTTGCTGGATGCCGAAAGTGAGAGAAACTTGTCGGAGCTCCTCAAGCACATGCATTGCGGAGTTGGCGGAGAGGGTCTCAAGTCTCCAGGCTCGGCAGGCGAGCATGTTGAACCAGAACCGACATTGTGCAAGGCCCGGCCCCTCCTGTCTATACGGCAACCACTGGGCTGACTTGGACGCTCGAGGGCGGGGCGTACAGCTATTTGCGCTTTCCCCCGAACCTGTCTCTCGACTCCATCAAAGCCAGCCTATCGACGGACCATAGCATTCCTCTTCTCTTTCGTGGGCAAGAGACATACTTTTGGGACAAGAAGTCTGTCCGGTTTTTTGCCGCCCAAAAGGCGTCGTTTCCTGCAACTGCATCTTCGAATGATCTCATTTCTTCATTATCTTGCCTTCCGTGCAGCAATTGCTGGGACTGTGTTTGGTTCGCCTTGGGCAATCGTTTCTTGATTTCGAGTCGCCTGAATCCCGTCGCAGGCCGGCACACTGGGACGATGCCCTTCTCTCACGAAGTCGAAAATATCGCTGCTTTCATCGCGGAAAAATTCAGCGATGCAACCGATCAGCTGTCGGAAGACCCAGCTCTTCACCCGCAACGCAAATGGGTTCTCTTCGGTAAGTCAGACTGCAGTCTGTCGTTTTCAGGTGAATTAGAACACAGAAAAGACCTTCTTGTGAAGTCTTTCGGATCTACAGTTTCGCAAGAGTTGGTCGTGAACTCGGTGAAGCGGTCCAGACTGCCTCCATGCCTTCAACCAGACATCGTGATGCAGGTTGGTTCCTTCTCTACTTTGCTTTGTTTGATTTGATGACAGCACCCTCTGTAATAACTATATGTGTACTTCTTGCAGACTGCAGAAGAACTTCAAATTTCTCCTGTAGTCCTTGGGCACCAGTTTCAGAAAGTTCGTTGCACTGGGGGGTACTGTTCGCGGATGCCTTGGATGCAGAATACAATCAAAATGAAGAGATTTGGGAATGAAAGGAAGAGAGAGAATAGTCTTGGGCAAAATTGAACCGATGCAGGAAGAGACATGCAAATGATCAGCCCTTCGGATTGGCGAAGGACCGTAAGGTTTCATAAGCTTACTGATGACAGTTTATCCATTTTCAAAATTCAAATTTTGTGGCCGTCTACATGCATGCGACAGAAGCATATGCCTGCCTCTTTGCGTGCAACCGAGCTCGACTTTAGCCCTCCAGTCACGACTCCTCTCATCGACCGGACTCCGCTTCGCTCCGCCGGAACTGCCACTGCACACTGCTTTTCAAAAGGCTACACAGGCATCTTCTGATTCCGCAAACGACGCGTCCCACTTCTGCCTTTTCTGGAGCCTCCAGTATGACTCACTCACACAGCACAGAAGGGGTGGAGACGGAATCTGTGCAACAACAGCGACATTGAGTCTATACCACCGGATGTGCTCCCGAAGTCAGTCATCGAGAGAAAGGACGGCGAACACATCTCGCAAAATACAAACAAGAAGACTATAAAACTGCCAGATGATCGAAAGGTCCGCATGCTGAAAAAAGGCTCCGCATCTCTGCAGACGCCTGAAGTTTGGATACACTTTTGTGTGCTTAATTTGTGCATATCAGGGCTGACGTAAATGGGAGAAGGAGTGAAGACTGTGGCTGAGACATCGGTTCTGCAGGCTATTAAGATCCTTTTGTCGTGAGAAGTGTTGATCGTGAGAAGTGTTGATAAGGAGCGAACAATTTTCATAGGCTGCTGCCACCAGATGACACTCTCCTGGGGGTTTTGCTATTCAGATCCTTTTGTCGTGAGAATTGTTGAGCTGGAATCCTGCTGAAGAGAGTCGCTGATTCCCGAAACGCGTTGAACTGATTTCCATGCAGTCATTAACCTAGGTGAGCTTGTCCTCTTCCGTCACGGAAATTGCCTCCCGGTATGTTTGGCGGGGGCAAAGCCTGGGAGTCTCGAAGCTTTAGGATAAAAGGGTAGGGAGGCTGAGTCACATTCTTCTGGGTTTTGATGGAGTTTTTTCTTATTCTTTTGCCTGGCCTTTGACGTGTGTGTGTTACATCCGCCTTTGAATGCCTCTCTCCCGCAATCAGGAAAGAGAGAGTGAGAGAACAGTCAGTCCTGGAACTCTCTTATCATTCAGCCCTTCTTCGTTGCAGGGAGGAACATCCGCACTCGCAAAGCGTGTCCCCACACAGACCCCTTCCCTGATCTGCCAAAGACCCCAAGCAGCCTCCCACATCAATTCACCTTCTGCGATCACTTGCTGTACATTCATGACCGAGTGAGGAGAACTGAGGTTGACTCTGATTGGTCCTACTCTGTGTAACTCTCACTGAGTCTCTCGCAGTTGCTAAGGAAGGAGACTTCAATAAATATCTACTGGAGGATCTGGTTCAACAGTCAGGAGCTGGAATCACGCACCGTCACGTACATGTGTATACACACACATACACACACACGCGTATGTCTGCCGTCTGCCTTTTTGACTCGAGTGCGTCTGGTTGGAGGTGGGACCACTTTGCTCTCTCTCTCCGGACTTCATCATATAGTCCTTGTGCTTGCCCATGCCTGCAGGGCTGCGACTTCTCCGGCCTGCTGCCTGCCCCGCTTTTGTAGAGGTGTCTATTCTTTCGGAGAAAGGTTTAGCCAGCAAGACGCAAAAAGGCGGCCGAATTGAAAGAGAGGTGTGCCTTCCTGCGCACAGATCGGTGCGTCTGTTCCAGGTTGGGGTGCTGATGGTCTGTCTGTCTCTCTGGTCTTTTTGCCTGCGGGAGGAGGCCTCACCCAAATGGGAAAAACAACGGGAAAGGAGAAGGCAAGGCCTGTGTGCAGGCCTGCAAAAACGAAGAATCCAGTAGAGAAAAGAAAAGCTGGGAATTCACAGAAACATCCTGAATCTGCTCGGGATTTCCCGTGAGGACGTTCTTGCCGCTACTTCAGACAGGGAGGGGGACGCGGTTGAGCTTCTTGGACTGCCATGGGTCCCTTGTTTGGCCCACACAATCCACAACGCGGTTCTCAGCGTTCTGAAGAATGACCCGGAGGCACAGGAAAGTACAGGAACCAGCTCCTCCTTTGATCCCCTCACTCTGCGGAGGCCTGTGTAAGCGTGCGTTTGTGTACGGTCTGGATCGGAATCTGTCGTGTCGAATCAACATTGGTACAAAAGAGATCGCATGCAGGAGGGGAGAGTGAATGTTTCTGCGTTCTGCTGCTGTGCATTCATCGGCGTGTCAAGAGCGAGAGAGAGAAACCGGTCAGAGGGCGGGCCTGTCTAAATCAACAAGGGGCAGGAGTATGGGGGGGCAGGGAGGTGGTCGAAGAGGATCAGATGCGTCAGAGTCAGAGGGAAGGAGAAGAATGGAGGTTTTGGAGGGTTTGGGGTCCCGCCGCGTTCTCCATGCGCGTTTCGGGAATATGACGGCTGACTGGACCTTTTTTCCCGACGGACTGAATGCCTGACTTTGTATCCACACAAAAGTCATGCAGTGTCACAGACACATAAGCTGTTGTAGTGTCACAGACACTACCATGCAGTGGTCGGTCAGACGTGGTCATGTCTCGTGTTCTCGTCGGTTCTTACCGTGTATGCGTATGTCTGTCAGCTATACGTGTGAATGACAATCAGTCATTTCACAAGAGATGAAACCGTCTTCTCTTCGGCTTGCCTCTGTATGTGTGTGTGTGTCTGTGTCTGTGGTTGGGTGGAGAGATGTGGAGAGGCGTGCGCGCATGTACTTGTCACTCTCGAATCCTGGTCACACACAACGAGGCCGGTTGCTCGAAATGCGTCGGTCTAGATATGCATCCGTTTTTCCCAAAAGCGAGCATGTTGGTGTTGTTTGTTGCGAACTTTTTTTAAATACTGCAGGATGAGGAGGCGTTCAAACTTGTGGGGGGGCTCCATCGGGCGGGGCATCTTGAAGGGATAGGCGTGGCTCTCCAGTTGGCTGGGCGAATTTCCGAAGCAGCTCAGACCCCCAGACTGGGCTGGAAACTTTTCTTCTTTGACGTGCCGGATGCAGACTGCATGGCTGCTGGTAAAGGAGGTAGAGGGAGTTAAGGGCGGTGTGCGCAGGTGTGTGACCTAAAAGCAACCAAAGATCGAACACTCCCTCTTGTGACTCAAAGTCAGGAGTGTCTGAACAACTGAAAACGGGTTTCTGTCAACAATGCTTCCCTATCTGTCCAGCTGCGCGTATGCTCTACTGGTCTTCCTCCAGCATCACCCACACGGCGAAGGGAGGGATACGAGATTGACTCGATCAGCAAAGTTTCCATTTACTCTCGGATTTATCCTCAGAGGCATCCATCCAGTGAAAATAAAAAAACAATCGAGCAATCAGTCCACCAACCAAAGACGTCAATCTCGCACCCACTCATCATGCATGCATCAACTCCTCACAATTAAGCCTCCTTGAACCTCCCGAGGGTGAGGAAGTGAAGGTGAAGCTAGAAGACCGAAGCAGAAGCAGAATCAGGAGTGGGGAGAGGGAGGAGGACAGAAACAAGGGGGCTAGCGTGGTCTTGAAGACTCTCTGCAGCGACGACACATCGACCTGCAACGCATCGCGGCTCGGTCAGTTCCCCCAAATGTCTATGTATAGGCTCAGGCCATTGAAAAACAAATCTCAAAATGTTTTTTTGAAAAAACCCTCGAACAAATTTCATTTTTAAAAATACTCCCCCTGCAAAAACTAAAAACAGACGCAAACAATTTGAAACCGTTTTTGAGCTTCTAAGACCTGAGCAAAATTTTTCAAAACACTCTGGGAGAAAATCCGGGAGACTTTGAAAGAGAGAAAGGCTCTGAGGAACTCTGAGGGGTCCTCTCTCTCTCTCTCTGAGAGCTCTGTGTGTCTGTGTGTGTGTGTGTGTGTGTGTGTGTGTACTATGTGAGCTTTGATGGCGAGGGCTGTTTGCTATTGTGAGCAAAGGGCAGCGAGAGTCGAGGAAAAGTGAACATGCCCACGAAAATGCAGCCAGCTCGAAATTGAAAGATGCATATATGCTTGAAGTCCATTCAGCACGCAAGTCTATTAATCTCGAACATGTCTATATGTGTGCACGATTCTTCTGGTTTCCTGCCTGCAGTCTTCAGAGAAGCAGTGAATATGGTCGGACAACTGCAAGAGGAGGGGACTCGAGTGTTGCTTTCGGTGTTCGTTCCCCCACAAGAGGGGGGAAAAGGAAGAAAGAACAAAACAACAGAAGACCTACTCAATTAACCCTACAAGCCCCCTCTGAAGGCAACCCAGAAACCTTGGCGCTGCCGAAGAAGAAAAACACGAAGTCTGCCAGTCAGAGACCTATTCTTTCCGTCAGCCGACGTCCGGTCCCTCCCTACCTCCCAGAAGGGGGAAGGACGCATTCCCAAATCGACATCGAGTCCCTTTCGATCCCCCTGCAGCCATCCGCAACGAGGTTGAAGAAAAGCAGAGAGGAGGAAATGATTAAACAGAAGGAATGATCCTTAATAAGAAAAGGAGTAAAGCACGCTACGAGGCGAGGAAGCAGGCGGAGGAATGGCTCGAGGGATTTGGTGTTTCTTGGAACTTGGTACTTACCTCAGTAAACGGCTCCGCCATCCGTAATCTGTTGTTCTATTATTTTGTCTCAAATATTTTTAGTTAAAGTTCGATAACATCGAGGAAAGTCTTAGCTAAAATCCGATGAAATCCGACAGAATCTGATAAAGCGGGAATCACTTCGAATTTCTTCTTTTTGCCTTCCTCGGTCCTGATTGAGAATTTTCTGTCCGTGAACGTTCGTGCAGAGACTGGGAAGCTTCTTCCACAGAGTTGCCAAAGCTTGCAAGCCCTCCCCTCAGACAGTCGACGAGGGAGAGGTTAAAGTATGCAGAGAGTCCCCCCTCCATGACCTCAGAATGCGGACGGCTGCAATGCTCTCCGCATGGCCGGGGTGACTCCCTTCCCAGGACCTGCTGGGTGGCTGGGGAAGAAACTCGCGACAGCTTCTACGGGCGTGTCTCTGCTTCAGGACGGCGACAAAGAAGGGCATGGTGGCGGGAGTGTCATCGACGGCAACTCCATTTTAAAAGATCCTCACGCAAACCAGAGGACGAAAGTCAGTCAGCCTGTTGATTTGTGTGGAGCATTTTGAGAATATCGGTGTCTCTTCCTCAGCTGAGCTGAAGGGGTTCCATCTCTTGTTTTAGAAACAGTTTTTAGCTTCGAGTTGCCATCCGAATTCTGCATTTGGTTGAAGACGTTCACGCCTTCAATCAAATTGATGCAGTGCAGATCATCGCCATTCGAGATGCTCATCTCTGTTTTGGTTGTCTGTTGGCTTCTTCTCGCCGCCTTTTGCGCAGCGAGAGCTGTCAATCGATCGTGGCATGTTTCCCCTTTTTCAGCGCTTCGCGCAGATTTATGCATGGTGTGCTTGTGTGCGTAAGCAGGGAGCTGAGTGAGGTGGAGAAGGACGCGAGGTTGCCTTTCAATCTCGCCTTCTCTGCACGCAACATAGTCAACCACTATTTCTCTCTCCAGTTCGCCAAGACCACGACTAAGGAACAGTTGAGCCTTCAATTTCGTCAGTGCACGTCTGATGAGGAAAGCAGGACTTCAATGCAATCACCCGGTGTGAAGACTTCACGTTGTCGGGACAATGCCCCAGGGGGCAGGGTTGCAGGCGGTCGCACGAAAAACGTTGCCTCAATGTCGACATGCATCTTCATATGGTCGCTCTCTCTCTTCTTAAGAACTGACAGAGGGTGACTCTCTTCGTTTCACAGTATGGTCGAACCTGCAATGATGGACAGCAGACGTATGGTGAATCATAGTACACGCACACGTCCGGCAGCAAATGACAACAGTTGACTTGTCCTGGAGGGCCTTTCCTTCACCTCTCTTAATCGAAGGCGAGGGGGGAAACAAACTTGAGAACGAAAGAAAAGGTGTTGACGTGGAGAAAGATCCACGTCTGGAATGCAGGAAAACAGAGGGGGGCAGACTGAGGCAGAAACAGCTGTCTCTTCTGAACACGCGACCAATTGGGGTGCAGTTATTGAAGGCGTTATAGAAGAGAGACATAATGAAAAAATGGGCATTATCAGGCATATTGTGACAGCGTTTCGGTGTTTCACGAAACTCTCCAAGCAGACAGAGACAGAGACAAAAACTCCTCTTGAAAATTGAGGTAAGCTCCTTGCATCACTGCTCGCTTACCACCGGACGATGCAACTCGGCACCCCTTTTAGGCGTTGCGCAGCATCTTCTACATCGAAGCGGGCTCACGACCACATCTGGACACGCCCATGCATCTTTGCCCTCCTTGCGGAAAAGCTTTGGTTCTTTCTGGTTTTCTTGAATGTTTGTCTCTTTTTTTCTTTATTCATTCATTTTTTTTTACGTATTTATTTCTTGTTCAAAACAAATCTGTGCAGCTCTTCTCGTTCTTCAGAAGTGTAGGCCCTTACGCCTTTGCCCTTGTCCGTGTGAACACTAGTTTGGAGAATTTCTCCGAAAAGAAGTGGGAAAATGACGCGCGCCTGAAGTCCGACCGAATCCCCTGGGCCCCCGACGGGAAGAGACGGCTCACGTGTCTCGCGAAAGAGACGGGAACGGACAATTAGGTGTTTAAAAAAATCTGACCTGGAGTCCATCGAATTGAAGGCCGCGACGGGGAAAATAACGCAAAGGAAGTAACCCATCTGCACGACTGCGTCAATGTGCTGGGCCGTCGGATTTGATGGATTCTCCAAATGCATGGAGGGCCTCTGGTCGATGGTCAGGGAGACTCTTCTGAAGGTGCACCCTGACAAGCATGCATGCGCCAGGGTTGACGTCCAGCCTCAATGGCGGGTCGACACAAGCAGCACGTAAATACAACCTCAGAGGCCTGTTTATAGAAACCACGATAGTGTATGAACGCTTTTTTCTTGCGTCTGCATCTGTAAACTGGGTGCAGAAAAAAACGACAGTGGTCGGGATCCGGCTGAAGAGGTCACGATGGACACGACAGACACCCAGCACAAGAAAGATCGAGACAACTTCCAGAAAACGGTGACGCAGGCTTTCACGCCCTCTCTGGCAGAGATGAACCCAGGCCGTATGTTCATGAACGTCTACAACCAAGGGGCCCATGCAGAAGCAGCAGGAACTGATTCAGGGGAGGTTCCGCTCTCAAGTGCACCGGGGTTGACTTCAGGGAAGCAGTTCATCAGAGGCAAAGGGCCGATCTTCTCGAGTTGCTACAGCCTGAGAGAGTTGGAAGCTCGACGCAGAAGTGACTGACAAAAACGGAAAAAGAAGAATCGCCGTCGACTTTGAAGAGAGAGAGGGAGCTCTCAGGGCTTGCGCCCGGTCTGATTGGAAGATGGTGAATGGACACTCGATCCGCGTGAGAATGAGTTAGGGAGATTTGACAATTGAGTGGTGTATATATGAGGACGCAGGTGGATGCCTCTGCCGGGGGGCGAAGAGAGACTGAGGCACTGCATGAAGAGCGTCGCAGAAGCAGTAACTGCTCCCACTCCGCCCTCTGAGACCGAGGAGAGCCGAAGTGAAACACTCGCCCCTCCATGCAATGCCCTCCCCACAGCCAATCCACCCGCCACCTGGGTTGGTCTCTTTGCAGCCACCGCGAAGCATTCCGCTCATCCTCCGGGGAGCCGACCAGAGTGTTGCATGGTGTAGGGCCGTATTCAACAGTCCATGTTCCAGGCTTGAATGGGCGAGAGAAGAATGCACGCATATATATATCTGTTCGGGTGCAGAAATGGACGAAGAGGGGGGCGACGACTTGGATGAAGATGATGACGAAGAAGTTAGAGGAGGGGAGTGGCGAGAATTCGTGTGACAGAGAAGCAACGTGTAGACTTTGAGACGTACTTAGGAAACTGTTATTGCATTATTCAGCTGATGGACGAAACGGAACAGTCGGGCCTCGCAACCTGGACACGTCGACGCTGACTCTGCCGGTCTCTGTTCTATGTATATGTGTTGCTTAAGTGTTGCTCTAATAGTACTTGATAGGACTTCAATGACTGGATCAAGTAGGTAGCGAAGTTCACTCTGTATGCTGTCGCCTCTGTTGTGCCGTCGGGTACCGTCAGATCTGCACTGCACGCACATTGAAAATACACGTGCAACAACATAGTACTTCTATGTTCCTTGATCTTCTCCACAATTCTCCACGTCTTTTGAAACAATCCATTAGCACAGAGCTTCTTTGTCATGTCAGAAATGAAGGCCTCACAAAGTGAGGTCTACGGAGCATTGACAAGCAGTCACGCAGAGGACAGTAAACTCTTCAAGCAGTTTGAGTGCTGCATTTGTTACAGTCTCTTTGATCAACCTGTGGAGACGGGGTGTTCAAACTCCCACGTATGTTGTGCTGCGTGTGTAATCCCAATCTTAAAGCAGCCGAACGCGAAGTGTCCATGGTGCAGAGAGCCCATCTCGCGCCCTGGTCCGGTTTGGTTGCCACTGAGACGGGCAGTTGAACTCCTCAAATTCCGATGCGTGAACAACAAGGAGGGACAGGGAAATACAGTGGGGGGGTGTCCCTTTTCAGGCACTCGTCGCAGGCTCCAGACCCTCTCACATTAAGCAATGCTGAAAAGGACAAAGCTGCAATAAATGGTTCAGGCCGCACAGGGAGGTGGGGAAGACTGGGGAGGGGGCCGTAAGATTCCTCCTCAGTCATCCCCCCCCACCCCCATTCAGGAATTAATTAATCATCGACGTCCCTCTCCCCCCATTCTTCGTGGCCCTCCTCCGCCCGCTCCTCATCCTGCACCTCCTCCTCCTCGATGCCATTATGCCTGCCATACAATCGTACTTATCGACAGTATATACTCTGCCTCGGTCTGAAACAGTCATCGACAAGAAATCGGAAAACCCCGCGAGCCTTCTCTGTGTACTCACACTTTCTCAACCACGCCCCAACGCCGGTGCAACGAATCTTGTATGTTGGTTCTCCGCTGCTTCTCTTCACACAGTTTTCTGCGGCACTTGCGGGCTTGCTCTCTGCAGGTGAAACACTGGCAGTACGTGCCTGATACTTTTCACATGCGTACTCGCATTCAAGTTGCACACGCATTTTGTCCCACTTTTTCATGTACGTGTTCGTGCATGCAGCGCGATTGCGAGAGCCCCGACTGCGAGCACCCGAACTGTTCACCTCCTCTCCCGCCACCAGTCAGTGTGTCAGACATACAAAGGGAACGACCAGTCAAATATAGTCAAGACAGTGGGAAGATGCACCATTTGACGGTCCTTCGAGAGGGGCTACCACTAAAATGAGTCTGGGGCCTGAAAAGACATCTCAACTTAATTGGCAGACATGCGCGCAACAGACAGACTACCTTTGATCAGAGACCGTTGATCAATGTGCAAGCATGTATGCGACTCTTTTCAGCTTCATAATCATTGTCCCTCTCTGACTCCTGGAAAAAAGAGACCAAGTCCTCTGTACCCGTTCTTTTTTGAGCTTGCAGATAGACGTAAAAATCAGAAGAAACAGTGCAAGAAATGGAATCGGAGTCGAGTTCGTTTCCAAGGTGAAAGGAGCAAAGAAAGTCCAATGGGTGGACGTCACGGGCGGTCCAGCGAAGGAGGGGGAAAAGTGGGTTGCCAGAATTCAGGGGCCTTTCATTCGCTCATTTCATCATTAATGATTCCTGCGCCACAACTGTCACAGTGTGCACAGGAAACCCTGACTGATCTCCGTGTTCGTTCAAACGTTTGGCATGAGAGAGTCAGCAGAGGTTCCAATTTGAGAGTAGACCTGCAGAGAGCCGTAGGTGAGGAAGCCAATCCTTTTTGTTCTTGTGACTGCGTGGTTGCGTGTGCGTGTATGTGTACGTCCCCTTGTACGAAGGCGGCTCCAGATGCAGCCTCTCCTGCCGCTGCTACCGCTGCTAATGGATTGAAAAGTATTGTCTGACGACCACGTTGGCAGGTGCCCGTCGTCTCCTACAGGTGCCCCTCCGACCGTGGGGGTGGAGGGCCTCTTGTCGTTGGTGAGGGAGACTCTTCTGAACGTGCACCCCTCTTCTTGACGTGCAGAAGCGTTGGGTGGCCTACTGCATGGCGCACGGGCTGGATGGACTGCATGCCTTAATTGGGACTCGTCTACAGAGACCTCGTCAGTCACAAGATGTCCACGGAAAGAGTGCTAGAGACTGTTCGAGTGGTACTTCTTCCGCCTGTTCCTCAATCTGCCTGCCCCCCCATGCACGACAAACGTGCACCATGCAGGGTTAACAGCTTCAGAGAGTCGGAAGCTCGACGCAGTCTGCCTGCTGTTTAGTCTTTCCCTTGCCTGATAGATGAGTATGCGTTTCATGCTCTCCTCCGTTGTTTTCACCTTATGCCCTCCCCGTTTTCACCCATCTATGCGTATGATCGATGCCCCCCCCCCGGCCATCCAGGTCTTCGCTCCTGCGGAGGCCTTGGGGTTTGGGGGGGATGGGCGGTCTTCTCGGTGGCGGGGGTTGCTTGGGTTCTCGCTTCCTCCCTCCTCCTCATGCAGATGGGAAACACCTTATGCTCCAGCTCCCGCCCCCTCCACGACCTTTTGGAATGCCTCCGCCCCTTCCTGCAACCGCGAACCGGCCGTCATCGCCTCCAACCTGCGCCGCGGATCCAAATGTACGTAGTGCATACGTAGTGCATATAAAAAAAGAAGGGAGAAGTCCTGGAACATCCTGGAACTTAGATACGCCCGGATGCATGATGTTGTCAGAGTCCTCTAGCTAGAGCATGCTAGAGCTCTGCTTTAGCGCCTCTCCGGGCGTGTATTGGCTAGAGCTCTGCATGAAAAGATCTCTGCTGTTTGGACTGTCAGAAGTTGGCACATGAAAATCAGTAAATCCTGTGAGGGGACGCCCTCGATTCCTTAATGCAAGATGAGAGAATCAATTCCTTTCTCCTCACCCTGAAGGCGCTTGAAACCTGAGAGGGTCTCGCGATGAGACTCGGCATTCCAGTCGCAGGATTCTTTGAAAAGCATCCCACAATTGTCTTCCCAAACCCTCTGAAGGTTCCTGACTTTGCAGCAGCAGTCACTCGCGTTACCTTCAGTTTTTGGAAAGTGAAGGGACTTGCCGTTGCCTTCGTCTTGTTCGTTTCCTTTGCCGAGGATGATCTAGACGGTTCGGGCAAGGGACCTGGAGATTTTCTCCCGGGAACTCTCGCAAGAGATTCCGAAGGCTGTTCGGGCGGCAGCGAACAGCTTGGCACCCACAACAAAAACCCTGCCAGGCATAGTTCTGCATGGGTGCCAAATTCCGTCTACTCAGTCAGTCGTCGCATTGTTGGTGGCACTACTGCGGCCTTCCGGGCCCTTCAATTCATTTTCTTCCCAAACGTCAATCTTCCGTCTCCTTTGTCTTCCTGATGTCTCTTAATTGCCGTGACTCGTTCCGGGTGAATTGGCATGTGGACAAGTATAAGGAGAACATGTAAGTGGGGTAGGTAGGTATGTTTCTGTACAAGTTTGCCGAGGCGACAATGAACCAGATGCCTTTGGCAGGTGAGCGTGGGGGCTTTCTGATGTTCTTAAGAGCACATGGATTGGATATGATGTGCTGACTAGAAGACAGAATTTTTCTCAGAGCGCGCACTGCAGACCGTACAGAGCACTCAGTTGAAAGTTCGCTCTTTGACGGTTTGAAAGGAGTTGGGTCTGAGTACAATTCGGTACAATTGATTTTGGGGAACTTGATAAGGACACGTGATCGATCGCCTCTTGAATCGGTTAGTTGAGTGACTGCTCTTTCCCTCTTGAATCCGGTGGTGTACAACGTTGTCATCGACCCGTCTCCCCTCCCTCCTCCGGTCTGTGATGACCCAAAAGCGAAAGCACACTGCTCCTGAGGCGGAGAGCCAAGAATGTGCTCAGGAGAGGAAGAAGGGAAAAGTGGAGAAGGGTAAGCAAGCACGTTTTGGCAGCAGCAGTCTGGAATTTTTTTTCAGTTCAGACATCTGTTCCTATACAGTGATTCATTGGTGTGGGCCTTCCAGCCTGTGGTCCCCGGCCAGTGTCGCCTGCGTCTCAGCCCCCGCCCCCTCGCAACATCCGTCGCCGTGCGGATGGAGGGGGGCTTGGCGGAGACCCCTCCGCGCGACAGTGTCTGTGCCGCCATTCCTCGCCCCCCTTCAGGAAGCCACCCTCTTCGCCTGCCTTCCGTCCGCCCTCCTTTCCCCTCGTCTGAGCTATGGATGACACACAGAGGATGCAAGTCATGAAAAATGTTTCCGTAGTGTATCGACCTGTTGTAACAGAAATCTTGGCAAAGAAAGTAAAAGCAGAAGTAACGTAAAGCAAGGTACTATACACGTCGAGAAGGGCCTCCCAATAGAGTTGCTTGCTTCTCTACTACCCGGGTTGTCCACTAGATTTTTTTTGCGTGCGTGCGTGCATGCAGGTATTCTGTTGCTTGTGATGTTTGTCTTCCTCTTCGTCGTCGTGTTGCCAAAGTGGGTCCGACGTTGCAAACTCAAAGAGCAAAAAGTCCACAGTGCGTGCGGCCCGCCACGACCGGGACCATGGATCGATGGGGTCGCCGTCACCGCCTCGAGAGAGGAGTATAACGACAAGCTCCTCGAGAATCACATGTTCGTGAGGTCCTCAGTGGACGACCTGGTGGCCGCGCGAACAGCCCTCTCCGACCCCCCAAAGATTGCGTGCATTTACGTTGACTCACTCCTCGACCCGCGCCTCCAGATGAAACGGCTCTACAGACGGGGGTCGGAAGCAATCAAGGAGCTGGAACCGGTGAGTGTCCTGATGCAGTGCCTGTGTGAGGAATATCGTGGGGACGAGGACGATCTAAAATGAAGACTTGCACCATGTAGCATAGATTCCCCTTGTGAGAAGTGGTCTCTTTCCCTTTCTTTTCCGAATCCTTCCTACCGAACGCGCTCCGTTTTTTTCCGGAGGCCACCGTGAGGGAAGTGGGAAGGAAAGAGAGGTACCAACTGCAGAGCAGAGAGAAGCAGCTAGGCAGAGCGCATCCATGCATGCACTCAATCGGACGCCGCTCGATCGAGAAAGTGAAAGAAAGACCAGGAGGATCAACAGACAAAGCATCGATCGATCCTTCAATAATTCAGATGGCATTCGCAGCTTTTTTGATGCATGTTTTATTCCTGATTTCGAATTTTCTCCTTCTCTACAAAGGCACGCGCACAATTTGTCTTCCCTTTGCCAGAGTCATGAAGCATCACGTTTATGAAAATGTATTCAGATAGTTTGGTCTCGCAATTTTTCCGCTTTGACGGAATAAAGGACTAGCCGCTCTCTTGATTTTCCACAAATGGCGTGACATTCTGCTGTAGCAATTGTGAGTCTCCCGCTGTATGCTACCCCTTCAAACTGCTCCGAGTCTTTCGCTGATTTTGCTTTTGCTCTTCTTTGTGTAGCCTCTCTGCAGCGAGTGTGAAGAGGGGTATCGAGCCGTTGGGCCTGCCTGGAGTGTCCAGACATGCATCGGTAGATATTCTGTTTGCAAAGCGCGATGCGCAGGGGGTTTCCTTTTTTTTTGCTGGCAACACTTTTAGTGGGAATGGGTGGGGAGTGCGTGGTGACATCAACCGTGTTGGTGACATCAACCGTGTTGAGGAGCTATTGGAAAGAAACCTGAGGGAGGACCTGGGATGTCCGTTTTGAATCACAGATGAGAGAAAGCGAAAGACAGGGAAGTTCCGCCTCTCTGCGCTTTCTTGACCTGGAGGACGCTAAGCTGGCTGTGGAAGCTATCGAGGATCTCTGTGGGGCACTCAAGGAGAAACCTCTCCAGCAGCTGGAAGAGCTCAACTTGTCGGGGAACATGGTGGGAGAGGGGACATGAAAGCGCTGTGCTCGGTCCTCTGTCTTGAGTACCTGAGGACAGGAGAGGCTGAACTCGCTAAAGCGAACCAAAGACTGCAAGGCCGGAGGAATGCTGTAGTGAGATTTTCATCCGTGGGCGTGCCATCCGAGGGTTTGTCTATCGGGGGAAGAACAGAGAGACCGGAGAGCAGGTAGTGATCAAGAAGCACAAGGGACTGTTGAAAGACGGAAACTCAGTGGACCTTCGAGAAGCGCATATAGAGTCGCGAGAGAGATCCATGCGTGCAGCTGACATTCTGGTACATCAGACTGTCAAAAGGATATATTTCCCCCTCGACGGCAGATTCAACATTACCGTCTGCCCAGAGCACTTGTGCGGTGCCTCCGTGTCTTCGACTGTCGAGTGAACCGAGTGGCGTTTGGTCTCTCTACCTTGCCTTCTAGCCAGTGCACTGTTTGCGCAGCAGAAGCAGACGCGTTTCGGGCAACGCTTGTCCGACAGGTGAGCAGCCTCATGGCCTTCTACCGTCTCGAGAAGGGGGGCAGCTTCTCACCGGATTTGCTTGACCCTTACTTGATCGCCACGTCCGAGAGCAGAAATTGACAGTGACTGCACCACACGCTCCTTCGCCACCGCCTCCTCCACCTCCGCCGCCCTTTCGCCCTCCTCATCCTTCGGTCCGGAGGCGAGGAACGCCGCCCCCCCCCTCAACCACCTCCGACCCCTCCACCACCGCCACCACCACCACCACCACCTCCCCCGTGCCCTCCTCGGGAGAGACCGCCCCCCCCTCGTTCTTAATTCGCCTGCTTCGTCGCCCTGCTGGCCCGGGCCTGCCGCTGGCTCTGCGGCGTGTTGGGGATCTGAACGTCTTCTTCTGCAGTGATAGTCGTGTTGCCTTTTGATACAAACGACACCACAGGCCGGAAGAGTTGGCAGAGGGTCACTGCAGGAACATGCCAGTGGGTAGAGAGGGAAAAAGCAAGAAGTTCACTGGCTTTCGGGACAAGAGAGTGTCTCTGCATGGATCCCAAGGCAAGAGTTCCACGTGTTGTGTACAAAGCTGTGAGAGATGAAGACAAATGTGCATGGTGACCAAATTCGCAGGGAGGTGGGTCTTACAAAGGAAGAGCCACGAGCGTCTTGGTCCGCCATGCAGTCTGACCCTGGACGAAATTGCGCACCCGGCTTCCGGGTCTTGACGTCGCTTGTGCATGAGCCACTGCACGTAGCACGTGAATGAAGTTGCACCATGCAGACGAAGTGATTCCTGCGTGGCCTTTCGACTGTCCCCATGCAAGGTCTGGCTGTGCCAAAAGTCTGACCCGATCCCGGTTCTGACCCAGCGCATCGTTTCTGCTCTTGTTAACGACAGAGTGCATCGGAGTGTGCTAGCGTGCTCCATTCTCTACTCTGACTGTTGGGCCGCATACAACGGCCCTGCTCGGGAGCTATTCAGAGATCACGAGGTCCGTTTTCTCCGTCGAGTCAAAGCATAAATGCTTCATCTTTTCAAACTCAAGTTGAGGAGCGCAGGCGTTCTCGCTATAGGTATATATAGGTATAGGTCGTTTTATGCTGATGTCCAATCCAAGGCCTTTCTTGCCAACAATTCCTCCCTGCAGTTCTTCAACGGAAGTGACCGTGATGGACATTCTTCGGAACCTGTACGCCTGTGTCTATATTGACACGGGGCCTGGAGGGAGGGGGTTGTCTGTCGACCAACTGGAGGGGAGACTGACTTTTGGCTCCGTCGACTTCCAGTACAGGATCATAAGCAAGAAGAGAGTCACGGAGTGCGGCAGAAAAGATTCAAATCACAGTGAATGACTGAAAGGCGCTCTGGGCGGAAAGCAGACAGGAAGTATAGGTAGAAAGACCGGCAGACAGGCACTAGGACAGGCAGGCAGAGAGTCACGGAAGCATGCAGGTAGGCAGGAGTTAAAGGAAGGTAGCTCCTCACAGTCGGATTGATTGGTTGATAAGCAGAAGGTTACCTGCACCCCCCACACCCATGCATACGTTGGGCTTCCATTGTCTCTTTACATTGCTCTCTCTCTCTCTCTCTGAGCCTCTCTCTCTCTTTCTCTTCCCGAATGGGCCACTGTGGGTGGCAACAGTGTTTCTCTCCTGCGTGAGTGCCTCTGAAGTCGTTCGTTCTTTTCTTTGAATTCCCTTCTCTTGTGTTTGTTCATTTGTCTCTTCAGGAGACGAACCTCGTCAATGAGACAAGGGCCCTCGAGACCCTCTCAGAGTTCCTCGACTCCCACCAACACCTGTGGGAGGGTCCTGTGTGTGGCTGCGAGGAAGAAATGACCGTGACAAAGCCTCGCGGGCCCCTGTCGGAATTCCTAGACTCCCATCACCACATGTGGAAAGGCCTTGTCTATTGATCCTTTCCTAGAGCTCTGTTGCTCGTTCTCTGTTGCTCGTTCTCTGTGCTCGTTCCCACAAGAGTACGCGATCACGAAGAAACGCGTGAACCGACCGAGAACAGGGTCACAGAAACGCGAGGACGCGCGCAACGGGAGGCGGAAGGCGGAAGCAGAGGGAGAGCAGGCTACGAGCTCTGCCAGTTCCTCCAGTGCCGCCCCCGCCGTGTCCCAGAGCAAGCGCAAAGAGAGAGAGACTCCTCTTGCCTTCTCCGTCTCCTTTTTCTACCCTTTCTTCCACGGTCCCCCTTTCTTCTGTCTCTTTATGTCTGAATCGAAAATTCCGCCTTCCCGCGTTCTGTGTGCTTCTTTGAGATGACTCATTCTGGTCGGCTGGGTGCTGGACTTCTTATTTTGCACTCGAGTTTTTTTGACAAAGAGCCCTTGACTGACAGCCCCTGTAATGGTCGATTGAGATGTCAAGTCTCCTGAAGTTTGATCGCGGGAAGAACCCTCTCGAGAGATGTTTGCGTTATCTGAAGCTGGATGGAACACGCTGCATGACTGTCTGTAGATCCTATGCAGAAAGCTTGTTCTCCTCATGCAAGAATGATTTCCTCTTGAGCTTCGCTTCACAGTTTGGCTTCAGAGAATTAAGTGAATTTTGCCCACCCTTGACGAATACTAATAATTGCACCCTCTTGTTTTTTTCTGCAGACAATGCAGAACTTAAGAGAAAACAGATTGGAGATTGAGATCAGGGCATGGGAGAATTTTGAAGGGCAGGTACGATACGCGTGGAGCGAGTCAGTCCGCTGGGACAGGTTTCTTGGGCTTCCTTCAAGTTCCTGCCCGATGGCACTCTCTCCGTTGTTCGGTCGCTTCCATTCATGGCAAATGCCAAAAAGGCGGACCCGCAGGAGCTTTGCGCTGAGTTTTGGGGGCTTCCTTCAAGTTCCTGCAGGCAAGGGCGAAAAGACAGTGAAACTGTCTGCGCAGGGGACAATGGTGAGCAAGGAAGAAATGGCTGCTTTTTTCTTTTCCCCTCTGTGTTTGAAAAATTTGAGACGTTCGCTTCCCACGAGATCATAGCAGAGAGAAGGCAGGCAGGTAGGGTGGCAGGAAAGAGACTGTGTGACCTCCACCCTCCCTCCCTTTGTAATGGGTCGTAAGCTGTACTGGTGCTTGGGTGCCGGGGTGGCTGGAGTGGGACGGCTTGCATGGTTCCGCCAGTGCGGCGAAGCGCCTTCAAGCCGCGGCAGCTCTCGCTGTCCGAAATCGCGTCATAAAGAGGCGCCTTTCAATGATCGGAAGCGTGTACCTCGTCCGGGCAGAGAGCTTCTGGCAAGAACAATATTGCTCCCCCCATCTTTCAGGCAGTGCACCTCCGATGAATCTAATGGCATGCATATGGTTCTCATGCGCTACCTCCCGTGTCAGAGCTTCAATGGTTCTATGATTACATCAGTGGTAAGATTCGCGAGCATTGGCTGATGGTCGCCCTTATAATGTCTCCGCCTCAATGTGCAATTGGGATTCACATTGTATTCTTCTCCCTATGAGACAGAAGCGCGAGTCCCAACGCTGCAATCCTCGCACACACACCCAAAGCTCCCTTCTTGCAAAAGGATGGGGAGACGGAGATGTCTTCTCCATGCATGGGCAGCGACGGGCCCAGGAAGTCTTGAGCCGTCCTGTGACAAGGAGAAAGAGGAGGGAAAGGAAAGGAAAGGAAAGGATTGAGAGCATGATGGTGCAGTAAAGGAGCAAAAAGACTCACACACGCGTTGTGATCTTTGGAGACATCCGAAATGGAAGGGGCAGGGCGTCGGCGCAATGCAGGGGGATGACTGTCGTGGGATGAGGGAGGAGTGTCGGTTCTCTCTCTGGTCGGTGAATCTTTTGCGAGACAGACTCAGCGAGAGAGCAAACATGAAAGTTCGTGTCGCGTGGAAGAACCCGCCGAACCTACTGGCGCAATTAAAGGGCACTTGGAGAAAGAAGACCTGCTGAAGACATAATCCGTGTCATTGAAAATCTACTTCTCTTTTAATTTATCTTTTTAGTTTAGTTTTGAAATTTTCTTTTTTACAGGAGAGAGAGGGAAGGAATTCGTGGACCTCCGAGTGGAACAGGAACATTCCCGTGCATCCGACCTCCGAATGAATCAAATGCTGCTGCATGGCGGGCGCACCGTAACCACAACAAAACCGCAACACCACGACACCACGACGGAGACGAGCACAACTTCTTGTCAAGTTTCTCGTTCACTATGAAAGGCAAGCGAGATAAGGATTTGGAAGAAGACATTCTAGAGGGAGAGGAGGAGGGACAACGGCCCCTTGCCCGCCAAAAAAAAAAACCGAGGGGAAGCGGCGAAGGTCGGTGAAAACCAGGGGCCCTCTCTCTCATTCAGAGAATCCATATATGTAAGTACTGCAGCGCTGACCATCTCTCCGGATCTGATCCGTTTCCTGAAAGAAGCAGGAGCCCCCCCCCACACCCCACCTCCAACAAATCCCTTCACAGAAAGGCGCACACAAACAGATTGATACACACGGACACAGATAGACACAATCAGACACACTGCTGTCCCCTGACTTTATGCCTGCAGCGCCGATCGATCTGACAGAGTGCATCCCTGGGCCAGTCAGTCATATTTGTTATATTCTGAATTCAGACCATCTTATTCTTTGTGCTGCGTCTGTTGCGCATTCAGAGCTTGACTGATTCATTTTCTGGACATTTTTCAATTCAGAATTTCTGGAGCATTCCCTCCGAAACGGTCTCGAAAGCTCTCAAACTGTTTCTCCTTGAACCAAACATTTTGAGTTGAAAGGCAAGAATGGAAATTAACTCTCTGAATATCCGAATCTTCATGCACGAAAGTAGGCCGTCTACAGGTTGAGCAAGCAGTCGGAATGCTAAACTGGCTTCTCTGGAAAGGAGGTGGAGGCATGTTTAGCGAGACGCTCGAAATGTGTTTACCGGATGGTTGCATGCATTCGGCTCAATATGCAAAGCTCTCAACGTGGAAATCCGCTGGGTCTGTTTTGTGTGCAGAAAGATGGGAGCAAATTCGAGGTTGCTGCCGTCTTGAAGCACGTGGGAGAGGATGCATGTCAGTCTTTAGTATACGGGTCTTGCTTCTGAATCACTTATTGGTGCCGCATGTTCGAGTCGGTTTTGTGATCAGTGAATGCAATCCTTGCCTACCCTTGTTCACTTTCTTTACGATGCCACAGAGATTCTGATATACTCAGCTGAAAGCAGTCATGTTTCACAATTTGTCAGAGATTCTGCCATGAAAGGTCCTCCCTCCCCCTTCCGCAAGACAAGGCAGTGCAGGCCAATGTGGAACAGGAGGAGGAGGAACGGGCGCGGGCCTGGAATCCGCACTGAACAAATGTCCGAAATCGCCGCAGTCACTTTCAACTGGAGTGCCTGGGAGCCCTACAAGGAGACAAGAGACATTCTCATGAAGTCTCGTGGAAAGCGAACTCGACAGGCTGAACGTGGCCGTCTTCCAGCATGTGCAGAGAATCAAGATGGCTGCATGGCCCAACCAAAAGGCTGTCATCATGATGAGCACGAGACTGCAAATGCATGCAGTCCTTAGTGCTGACCCTATAAAGGCCTTAGTTCTGAATTTTGCTGCAGATCCTGATGGAGTACTCACCTTTGTCCTCTCCACCATGTCTCTCGACTGCAAGTAAAGCACTCGGAGAATTCAGCGATGTGCCAGAGACGGTAAAGGCGGTATGCGGGACCGCAGTACTAAAAGAAATCGAAAAAAATCTTCGCTACCACAATGTCGCCTGCAACCCCGGAAGTTGGAGGGTCTTTGTCTTGTGCCTCACAGCAACTACGTCACTTTTTCATTGCTGGAGCGGCCGGAAATGGACACATTGCGTTGACAGGAGCTACGTGGCGTGTATCAAAGTACCTTCGGTCATTGATCATCCGGACAACTGTCGCTGTTCGGAGGTGTCAGAAGAAAGTCGAAACAGGAAGTCGTTCCCTGATTTCCGGCAGGCACCTGCGCAAGACCGCAGCAGCCTTCTGCAACTCGACACCTGTCAGTGAAGAGTCCCAGTCCCAGTCGCAAGAGATTCTGCTTTCCGCCTCCGACAAAATAGGCGCCGATGCCCTGAACCTTGACGGGGGGCAGACGGAGGCCCGCCGCCTCGTGCCCGATGAACCCCCGATATGATTTTTGAATCAAATCAAATGTCTGCCGACAATATGCGGAAAAATCCGGCAGCTGTTCTCAATTTTGGCAGCCGACGGCGAGGAAGTTGAGGTCAAACTCGACCTCTTCCATTTCATCAATCGAATGCTCAAGGCCGCCAAGCAGGGGCATCCATACTTCGCTCTTTACGCAAAAGAGCTCGAAAAGGCGTGTTCCATCCTTCGATCTTCAATGAGGCCAAATCGAGATTTCTGACCAATATTCACTGCGCCGTCCAATGACGTCGTCTTTCATGATTTGTTCAAGGCGAAGTGCAGGGGGGTAGGGGGTTTCGTTTAGGTGTCTGTTCTTGTCGATGCATGGGATGAGGCGACGGCGTCTTCCAACCTGTTATTCGAATGGGACGCCCGAATGTCGCTGCAGAAGGATCAGGACGCCGACAAACATCTTGCAGAATGGACAGACAGGTCAATTGAATCCAAGAAAAGCAAACCGTCTCCAAGGCAAACAGCCTTCTACAACCAACAAGTACCAACAAGCCTTTATATTTAAAGATGGGAAACGGGCAGGGAGCCTCTTGCTGCAACGCCACCACCGTCACTAACTCCCAACGAGGTGACGGTTGCTGGCGGTTGTATGCGCTACCGTGGCCAGGGCAGTTTACCATGCACTCCAGCCCGGGCCGATGCACCACATGGAAATAAAAGCACACCACATGGAATATGACTTCCCGATGCAACTATAAGGATCAATCAGATGTGTGTTTTGTTTTGGTCCTGCATGCACCTACCTCAAACGCCTGTCTCGTCGATCAATCTGCAGAAGGATGGAAAAAGTCCGACGCAGCCATGAGAGTAGAGTTCTCTCAGTTCGGAGGGTATATTCGACCGCATGGGACACGCGGCCGGGAGGGGGCGGCTGCCCAAATTTTGGATATTGCGATCTGCTACGTCACGGATTTTGGTGCTCAAAGGGGCCAGACTCATATTCGAGTCTGCATGCCCTTTGTGCATGGCAATTGACACATGAAGGAAAGATTTCGGCAGAGTGTCTAGAGCGCCTGCCTTGCAGGATCTCTCGGCACTTTTTTACGTCCTGGATTCTCAATCCGCACCGCGTGGAGGCACAAAAACCACTGCAGAGGGCAGGTTTTGCAGTGTGCCTTTGCATGGTCGTTTGGGATCTTGCGGCTCAATGTCTGTTGACCCGTCCCTCTCTGATCATCCGTTTCTCGATCTTCTCCCTTTTTGGTCCTGTCTTCCTCTCCCGCTTTGCATGAAGAGAAAATTCCGTGACCCTTGTATAGTGCTTTCGTGTGCCAAAGTGCATGCACAAGACGCAGCGACTCGGGTCCCCCCCTTCCCCTTCCCCTGTCTTCATGCAGGTCAACCATAAGGCTGCGCATGCTCAGTCTCAGAAATCTAGCTGTCGGCCCCAAAAGTCTTCCAACGACTCAGAACGTGAAAGCTCCACTTTCTAGCAGATGTGAACTCCTGAGTAAAGACCTGAATGCCTGAGTACCTTTGCTTGACATAGTCCTCAGAAATGATCTCTGTCCCTGCCTGCAGGTCGCTATCGAGCTACATGGGGTTCCTGGGGGGGAACCCGAAGAGGAACTCGAACGGAGAGACACCCAGAGCAAGGTGTCGAGCGGCGTTGTGAAGGTAGGCGGGAACCTTCTGTATTTCCGGCATGCATCTCTTGGAAGAAGGCGTAATGCAAAAACCTACAGAAAGTTCAAACATCCTCCATAATGGTCTCACAGGAGACGAGCCCCTTCCTCCTCATTTCTCTAATTGCTACGTACTTGGCCGTGCACCAGGAGAAGACAAGGACGGTGACGCGCCCTCTGGCCCCCTCGTTTCTTGGAAGCCGACCGACCGATTGAGAGGGCTCCTCTCTGGATCGTCTCACACCGGGTCTTCTTGTTCTCCGTGCACAGGGAGAAAGAAGGGGATAGACGTACAACAAAAAAAATCGATACCACGCCCCAGGAAAGAACGAAAAATGACCCATGCATCTGGCATGAATTAACTTAGACGGATTCGCTGCCATCCTTCCTATTAGTGTGCAAAACTACCGCCCGCCTTCGTTTTTTTCTTTTTACTACGATACTGCGTACGATTCTGAATTTGAGCACGACCCTGACTTTCATCGCAACGCATATCAACTCCATTGCATTCCTTTGTGTCTACGGACCAAAAGTATTGATTCCAGTTCGACAAAAAAACTGGCGTACCTTCTGCCTTCATGCTCTCACGTCACTTCCACCGCTTTTCTCAGCTCACTCAGCTCTACTAACCATTCTGTGCCTTCACAAGGTGTCGGTCCGCTTGTCGATCCCCTGATGACAAGAACACTGGCTTAATTACTGGCTTATTCTCTCTCGTACCTTCCTGCATTTGCGTCACTGCCGCCGCTTTTCTAAGAAAAGAGGGGGCCAGAGGGAGCGTCAACGTCCTCGTCTTCTCCTCACGCCTTTTTCCAAGAGATGCATGCCGACTACGAGGAAATCGAGAAGGTTCCCGAGTCGCTGCATCTCGTGCATGTACTTTCACACACGAAAGCACTATACGAGGGTCCCGGAATTTTCTCTTCACGCAAAGCGGCTGAGCAGTGGGGAGTCTCGTGCCATCTCCCTGATGCAGTAATGCAGTCCGATATGACGTCGAAGGCAACCAACTCACCTGCAGTAACGTACTGTTTCAATTAGTTCCTGTTCTCCAAAAGCTGTAGTTGCGCAGTTGGGTGTTTCATGGTGGAAATTCTCCCCTCCCTCTTTCCTCCTAGCTTCCTACCCCCCCACCCTCCCCACCCCTAGAAAATACGGTACTCAGCTAGCCTACCATCGATGCAGACTCACACCCGATCACAGGAGAAAAGAACTGTCAGTGCCTAGACAATCTAGAAGTCTGTCAATCTGCAGAGTCTGTCTCAATCAATAGGCCGACATGAAAGACTCTCAGATATCGACGTCATCAATCTGGATGCGGATACGTGTGGCTAAATCTAGTGGCTAAAGGCAACACATGAATCATCTCCTGAACAACACATGGGGTGTTGCGCAACAGCGGATGTCTGACGCA